>PVKA01002471.1:0-124428 GCA_004027165.1 Ctenomys sociabilis | reverse complement strand
TATTTATTCCTCCCAAAATAAAGGTGAAATTCCACTACAAAATATTTTTTTTGTTTGCTACTCAACTAAAATCAGTATCTTCTTTGAAATCTTATATGTGCTTGATTTCTCCCCAGTTGTAAAACTGTTTCAGTTCGTACAGCACATTTTTCCTTAGATGTTCAGTATCACTATATATATATATATATATATATATATATATATATATATATATATATATATATATATATATGAAAAATAATGTAGTAATTAAAATTTTAATTTTATTTCAGGCAATAACACAGATTTAATTTCACCAAACTAATCTAATTAAAAATGCCAAAATAAACTAAAAAAATAAAATAAAAAATAAACTAAATAAACTAAAATAAAATAAACTAAATAAAATCAAATAAGTGTAGTTTAAGTGCACAACTGGATTACAAATCATTAAAGTAACTCTTCTGGGGAAGACACAAAGATTTCAAAAAGCAAATAATTATGAAGACAAAACTAGACTCCTTGAGACATTGTACTAAAACTATAAGATGCAAAAGCTGTTCAGCAGATCTTACACACAGCCAAAAAAGCAAAGAGTGCTAACCTGGATTGATAATAGATTTTTGGACAATCATTTTCAGAAGATAAAAAATATACCCTTGACAAAAAATTAAAGAAAACACACAATTTTATCCTTGACCAAAGAATTATTATAGGAGCAAAAAATATAATGTCAAAGACATAAAATTCAAATTTGAGACAAAACTGATTTCTTTACACTTGATTAGAAAGGAAGTTAAATATGGAAAGAAAAAACATAAGATATTAAAAAGGAAAATCACAAAGTAAAATAATATATGTGTAGCTAGACACATAAGGTGCTACTTAATCAAATGATAATTTGGATGTGAAAATAAGAGAAATCTAACATACTGGGAAACAATTAAATATAAAAGTAAAGGGAAATATAATCTCTCCTCCCAAAATTAATTTCTAGAAATTATTCAGGCATCCTTCCTCAGTCGTGTAGATACAGAACCTAACATTTACACTAAGTGATTTAAAAGTGATATGAAAATACAATAAATAATTTTATTCCAATGAATATAAATCTTATAACCTGTAATTTTTTAAAATTACTTTTAAGATTTTTATGTATTTGGTACAGGGTCTCACTATGCAGTTTGGACTATTAATGATCTTCCTGTCTCAGCCTCCCCAGACCTAAGATTACAGGCATGTGCCTCTGTGCCTGTGTTGGTGGCTGGGTTGGCTTGGCTCCAGCACAGGCTGTAGTACCTGGAATCAAACCCAATTCTTGTGCTTTCCAGGCAAATGCTTAGACCCCCAAACTGTCATGGAAGGTTTTTTAAATTACTTCAAGAAAAGCATTTTATATACAAAAATTGCAATAAAAATGTTTCATCAGAAATTTCAGGCTGCCAAATAATGTCCAAAGACACAAAGCAACACTGACATCGGTCAATAGTGTTTGTTTATTTCTTTGTTTAACTTTCTGTATTCTGTACAAAGCCTTACTATACAGCTCAGGTTTACAGTGATCTTCCTACTGCAAGCTCCCAGCTCTGGGATTGCAGATACATGCCACAATGCCCAGACTCTGTGGCTGGCTCAGAGTGCCTGGGGATGGGGCCAGAGGACATGTGGTGCCGGGGATCAAACCCCAGTCCCTGCACTTGCCATGAAGGCACTTAGTCTGCTGAGCTATTTCACTTGCCCTATTAGAAATTTAAAATCTATCTCAACAGACAAAAGTAAATAGAAACAATGATGATTTAAAGCTGAATTATCAAGACATTCAAATAACTGATAATTATAAACTGAAAAGTAGAAGGAAAGTGTTGCTCAACTATTTTTCTCTACAGTATGTAAGAAGATGGTGCTACTTTCAGTAACCAATCTGCTGTTTATTAATGACCAGGAACAAGACAAATATTTACCTGGTTGGTAAACCACTGGGTTGCTGCTTCCTTGAACAGAATGTTTTTGTTCAAAAATGTCAGCTGAACTAGCACAAGCATGCATGCTGGTAATGTGCCTGATTTCAGTTCTGGACCATTTTCTTTATTTCACTGTGATCCAGTGACAAGCAATTTGAGGAAAGAAGAGAAGAAAGGAATGAGGCAGGTGGGCGAGATACCTCAGTGTCAGCTTAGGCAAGCACAGGGACCAGAGTTCAGTGCCCTTTCTAGCATGCCAGGCTGGCCCCACCCCAGGGGGTGCACTGAGCCAGTGAGTAAGTCATGACATTGGGGTGCACACCTGTAATCCCAGCACTTGGCAGGCTGAAGACAGGAGGATCACTACAATTCCAGGCTGAGCTCGGTAGTGAGGCCCTGTAGCAAATACAAAAACAAAAAAGAAACAAGGAATAAAGAAAGATGAAAGGGAGTAAAGAAAGAAAACAAGGAAGAAAAGAGGGAGGTGAAAACAGTCCAGTGAAAAGAGAAAAATATGACAAAAGGAAATTGTGTCAAAAATGTTTACTATTATCAAGATTAATAGGGTTATAAGTTAAAACTACATGAAAAAACCATTTCATACTCAGACATTGAAAACATGTAAGTCAGACAATAGCGTGTTTTGACAAGGATATGGAGTAAATATATTTTTATAGTCTACTAGTGGGAATTTAAATGGATAAAACCAATCTAAATAAGTAATTTGGCAATGCAGTTTTTCTCTAGAAAGACAATCACATACTTGCACAAAAGAAGATGTACACATGCAATGGTCTTTGTGTGTGTGTGTGTGTGTGTGTGTGTGTTTTAGGGAAGGGTCTGTAGGGTATTCAGGGTCTCACTACTAGATCAGACTCATCGTGATCGGCCTGTTCCCACCCTCCCAAGACCTGGGAGTACAAGCTCGTGCCACCATGCCCAGTCTCCATTATTATCTCAGAGTGCCCCGAGGGCAGGGCCAGCAAGGCAGGCCCGGGAAACCAATCCCTGGCCCCTGTGTCTGCTTTCATGGCTTTAATCCTCTGAGCTATTTGGCCAGCCTATATGGGTGTAATTGTAATAAAACATTTAACAGTACTTTTTCATAAGGTGAGAGTTATATATGTACATGTATGCACACATAAATACACATGGGGATTTAGCCAATATCCATAGCACAAAGGTACACCAATAATAAATATCAAGAAAAATTGTCTCAAAAATATATTGAACAAAATAAAGTAGTTACAAAAAAAAAAAAAATGGGCTAGCCAAATAGCTCAGTGGATTAAAGCACCTGCTGAGGCAGACTCCGGAACTGTGCTTTGATTCCTACTGTGCTGTCCTGGCTCAACCCCAAAGTGGACTGAAATAGGGCCTGGACTGGGTGTGGTGGTGCACACCTGTAACCCCAGCACTTGGGAGGCTGAAGACAGGAGGAGAGCTAGGAGTCCAAGCTGTGTGGTGAGCCCATGCAGACTGTGTGCTAAATATAATAAATAAATAAATAAATAAATAAATAAATAAATAAATAAATAAAGTGGTTAATTTTCCAAACAATGTAGACACATTTGCATGAATTATAATTAAATAAATTTATAGATAGATATGGTGACATAAGATCATTTTACCAGAACTCTAGGATACTAGGCCAAAAGATCACAAGTTTAGGGCCACTCTGGCACACCGGAGAATTTAGCAAGAATTTTCCAACAAAAAAATAAATAAAAATAAAATAAAAACAACTATAAAAAAGCACTAGGGTTGTAGCTCAGTACAAAGCCCATGGATTAAATCCCTAGTACTGCAAAACAAAAACAAAATGAAACAACAACCAGGGTGTATTTTAGGAAAGTAACCTTTTGAAAATATTCTAGAAAAACTTTAATTACTTAAGCAACTTACAAAATCACAAATGCACAAGAGAATATTATTTTATATTTTTTGCTTTAAAGTTTTTTCACAAAATAAATACATGCCCCTCAATGCTTCAAAACTCTGTACATAGAGCATCATTCAAAGGAAGTTAGAAAAGCCGGAATATATTAAATGGAATACAATAATGGAATGTAACAATAGCGCAAGTGCATAATCCAATAAGATTTTTTATAGTAGTCGATATCGATCATTATCAAAAGATAGAAACTCGTAAACCCTTATGTCAATGAGATTATACTGGCCAGCTCTCATCACTGAGATGTCATAGCCTATCCAACAATTACAGGAGATTAGCTTGCTCAAGGTTTCACCAGCAAATTATGATTGGCAGACTTCAAAAGACAGATGTTATGGTACAAGAGTGTACCAGAGAAAAGATTTTAGTTCATCATGGATAGTCAAAAAGAAGAGCAGGGGAACAGTGTCAGAAAGGAATGGATCAAATTAGGACCTTGTACTTGCCAGGCAGGCACTTGTCCCACTTAGGTATCTCCTCTGCGTTAGTTCCTCTTTGTTCTAAAAAAACAAAAAGACTATGTACATTCTATTCATGATACTTATAACTAGATAACATTGTATTGTTTTATAATTCTACTGAATATGTCTTATGATGGAAATTGCATGTATTTTGTTTCCTTTGCTTTCTAAGAACTTTCAGTAATGGTTCATTGATGCTTTACAACATTTTTATTTCACGTTTTGCAGGTTAGGCCTAAAGAAGTTTCTCTGTGGAACCTTGATGACAGTGCTGGTGAGGCTCTGGGATTAATAACAACCCTGAATGAAAGAAAGTGTTTGCAGTGAAATTAATATGAAAATGCTCAACCAATATTCAATCCAATGTTCCTTTACTTATATATGAGATTTATTTCTTATTTATATTTTAATTAGATAATACCCTTTAACAAATTAATTCATTCTGTAGGTATTTGGGTATAAATAAGAACAGGTAAATAAATAACTCTGATTCTCATCTTCTATTCACACTTCTTAGGTAAACTGAATTTGCTAATTATATTTGTGTTCTCTGTAATATAAATAAACTCCTTTGAGACAACTAATTCATTACTAAAATAAGTATAATCATAGGTTGTATTAGTTAGTTAGGACTGTTGTAGGAAATTATCTTAAGAATGGTGACATAAACATGAACTTTTTTCACACTTTTAAAGACTGAGAAGTCCAAAAACAAGGTGTACATAGTGTCCAGTGAGCCCCTCTTTTCTCATAAATGATACTTTCCCCTACTACTTTACATGAGGTAATGAGTTAAACAGCTCTCTGGAATGTCTGTCTGTCTGTCTGTTTGTCTGTCATGGTCTCTGTCTCTCTTCTGAGTCTCTGTCATTCTGCCTCTGTCTGTCTCTATCTCTGTCTCTGTCTCTGTCTCTGTGTCTGTCTTTGCCTCTCTCTCTCTCTCTCTCTCTCTCTCTCTCTCTCTCTCTCTCTCTCTCCATGAACACTAATCCCATTGATGAGGCCAGAGTTCTCATGATGTAATCTATTTCCAAAGTTCTCACCTCTTAATATCATAGTGGATATTTGTTTCAACATATGAAATTCATACTACAGGCCATAGCATATTTAAACACAAAGAAGAAAATATATCCTTAAGTTTTGTTTGTTTTTACTTATACTGTATATGTACTATAAATGTATCTTTTAAATAAATATTTTAACACCATTTATTGTTATATTTAGCAATCAGAGCTGTTAAATTTGGTCTCACAACATTAATTTTTTATAAAACTACGCAAAATAAATAAATATTGGAATGTCAATGTGCTGAGATGCAAATCACAGAGTAGTTATTTTGTTTAAATTTTTTATTAAATTGATAAATTTCTGATTCAACACTTGTCCAAAGTCTATACTTTCACAATTCCTCTCTGATACACATTAGAATTTCACTATTCCCAAATTTTAATTGGGTGCAATTCCTCACAAAGTCAAAAATGCTCTTCGTACAGTCTTCTCTATGCATTTAATGTGACCTTCACCTTATTAGAGATGGAACATGTTGACATGGAAATTACTGAGTAATTCAAAGGAGAGAGTTACATATGATGATATTTTAAAGCCTTTTTATATCGGCAAGAGCCATATTCTTCCTCCTGAACTAAAACTCTCATAGAGGACCAAAACAGTTCCGACATACCTACTTCAAATGTATCTAAGCATTTTGCAGTAACTTAGACACAGAAGTTTGGCTGGTCCT
This sequence comes from Ctenomys sociabilis, assembly GCA_004027165.1. Lineage (NCBI taxonomy): Eukaryota > Metazoa > Chordata > Mammalia > Rodentia > Ctenomyidae > Ctenomys > Ctenomys sociabilis. The sequence continues at coordinate 118,332 of PVKA01002471.1, read as the reverse complement.
TTTAGCGAATTTGAAATTATCATTTTTTCTGTGAACAATGTGTATGAAGTAAAAATTATTTATTGATTATATTACTTCATTTAATCTTTGTAACTACAAGGTCAGTGTAATTTCTTGGTGAAGAATCTGAGTCACAGAATGTTTACCTAGATTATCAAGCTCATAAGCAGAGCTGAGAATGCAAACCAAGGTAAGTATTGTCTTCAAGCCTCTCCTTTTGAATACTAAACTCCGCTCTTCTTTCCTGGTTTCAATTAAATACCATTCCAGGAGAATCCAAGCTGAAAGGCAACCAGAGGAAAGTGAACAGAGGAGGAAAGGAGAGAATAGGAGAGGAGGGGCGGGGAGAGAAAAAGAAAAGGGTGAGGATGCCTTTCTTTGTATGAAAGCAATGTAATTGTCTTTGTATTACTATACAAATGCATTATTTGAAATTTAATTTCATCAAATTGATTTGAAATTCCAGGTTAGAGTTGTTGAGGGAAGGATACATTGTCAATAAAATCATTATAATTTTCTATAATAAAATAATTACATCTGATAGTATGAAGTGAGTCATGCTTATTAGTTTGTAATCTATTTCAAAGTGAAAGAGTCCACATTATTGTGAATTTAGAATGCACACCAGAGTGTTCTACTGGAGTGCTCTAGTTTGCTATTCTCACTTCTTATGTCGTCAAGATAGCCAGGTTTCAGATGGCATCTTTGAGGCTGAGAGATTGATAAGTAAATTATTTGAGGTTACACATCTGGACTGCAGCATATGGAGTAGGCATTCAAACTATGCAGTCTCAAATCCTATGATAAAATTACTGTCAACCTTTACCTCAAATGCGAATGTAAATTATCTATTAAAGTAACAGCCCCATATGAGCCCTGCTACCACTGTTTTACCCATGGACCCATGTTCCTTTAGCTACTGAGAATACAGATGAAACAAATCTTAGGTAACAATGGCACATTTTTCAACAATCAAGAACTCTTAGTTTCCCATATTTACTCAATAACAAAGAGGCTATTTCTTGTCCTATTGTAGTACACAAACATACTGAGACACAATCCAATACTCACACAAGTTGTGATGACTGCTTTACCAGTCAAAATTCAAATGTTGAATCTTAATCCCCAGAGTATTAGTTTCAGAAGGTGGATGATTTCAGAAGTGATTAGGTGGTAAGGTGTGATAGGATTAGTGCATTTAAAAGAAAATCCCTGAAGTCTCTGACTTTTCTTGCCGTATAAAGTCATGCTGAAAAGAGGGGGACAGGTATGAACCACAAAGTTGGCTCTCAGGAAATATCTTGAATGCTTAGCTTCGAGAATTATAAGAAACACATATTTTCCATTAAAAACACTTAGTCTATAGTATTTTTCAGTAGAGCAGTAAAAGAACTAAAACCATCCATGTACACACATATACAATAATAACAAAGTTTTGGGGTTTTTTTACTATTTACAAATTACTACCTCTGGAATAAACAATGAGCACTGGGAGTTATTAGTTTTCCCTTTCAGAAAGAAGAAATAGAAATCTTAATTCACTGTGTGTTTTCTTCTGAAGTGCTAACATATTTTTTGATAAGTCTGCTCCCAATCTCAGTTTGAGCACTCAATTCCTAAAGTAAATTTATAAAGGATAAGTATGGGCAAAATTGCCTCAACTACCAGTGAGCCCTCAAATATTAAAGTCTTCCTTACACTTCCTGGTGTATAAATTTCATGTGGTAAGGTAAAGGATTTACTTTAAGTGACAGCAAATTAAAAGATATTGAAAGCAATGATATATCCAAGTGCCAAAATGAAAATTCTACACTGAACCACAGCACAACTATAATCTTTGAAGGACTTTTTAGCACTCCAGATGATCAGAGAAACTTATCTAAAAACAAACTACAGAAAAGATCCCCAAAAGTATACTATTTGAAAGAGTTTTTAATTGGATTTTGCTTCAGCATGTCATTCCATCAACAAAGCATTGAAGACTTGACTTAAAAAGGATGCAATTGATTAATATTGGGATCTCTTGAAAGCAATGGTAGAATTGACAGAAAAAGAAGAGGGACGTGCTGTCTAATGGGCTTATTTTTGATCCACAGTGTAGTTTCAGATGATAAACTGATAAGTAGAAATCCAAACATAGCCTCCAACACTGTGTAAATGTAGCTTAGAAAAATTCACTAACATTATACACAACATAAGGAGGTGGTCAGAAGAAAGAAACAGGACAGTTTTATGAGAAATATGTATTCCTCATTTCATAAATTCAGAAATAAATGTAAAGATATTTATTTCAGCATTACTACAGTGATCTCTAAGAACATAACAATAGAAATAATTAAATTTTCTTTCCTGTAGTAATCCCAAATTTGGAGAAAACAAAAGCCTAGTTTGCACCATTTAAATATTTTCCCTAATATGAATACATTAGGATCATGTACATATAATGAATAGCATAGCTTAGAGTCTGATAAATACTTTTAAAGGATCACTAAACTTTCTTATTATCAGTGAACTATATCTTTGTATTATCATTTTTGCAGTATTTTCACAACTGTATCTCTGGTTAATAAAATAGCTGAGGATTAAATAATGCACATGGGACATTCTTGTTTGAAATAATCATCCCCACTAAGACAAACATTATAAAATTAATTTTAAATATTCAAACTCTAAGATCTTATTTTAAGTAATGTAAGGGTATATATTGCTTCAGTAAAAGAAAACAGATTTTTTTCAGTCTTTTCTTCAGTTCATTATAAAAAATAAAATTAAAAAAAAAATACTCAATGTCTTTGTGTAATGTTTTGGGCCAGGTTCTGATTGAAAGAATTTGAATAGGTTATGTTTCCCGAAAACCAATACATTTTCCCTACTTTTAAAGCCTTTTCTACTCTTCAACATAATAAACTTTAGTTCCACAAGTCCTGTTTGTTTATGAATCTCTTGAAATTTTTAAATCCTGCTGATTACCTCCCTTCGTAAACTCCTATTACATTTAATGCACCTTCTAGTAAACTAATATTCTCAGGTTACAATAATTTTTGTCGTTTATTCAATATTTCCTTAAAATATCCTAAATATAACCCTGTTAAACATTGTCCTACTTTTTCTACATTGATAAAAAAATTAAAAAAAGAAAAAAATACACATGACAGTAAAAAGAAATTGCTATACGATTTGGCATGAAATGCTATTACTTTTTAAATAAATTCAGATCTTTGAGAAATCTGAGAGTTCTCAAAATATCCTTATTTTTCTGGAAGATACAAAATACATATTCAGACAAAAGTACTCCTGTGGTTTTCAATTCTTCTGTTTCTCCATATACAAGAGTAGTCCCATTGTTCAAGCAATAATACCCTGTGTTGTAAGTTTATAATATTCATGTTGGTTTCAGTGAGTAGTCAAAGAGACCAATTATATCCTAAATCTAACATCCAATACCACAATCTTAAGAGGAGACATTAACATCCCCTTGCACCAAAAATATAGGTCAACCAGACAAAAAATTAACAAAGGAATAGCAGAACTGAACCAGAGCTTGGAAGAAATGGACTTAGTGAAGATATACAGAGTGTTCCACCCAACAACAGACTAATATACATTTTTTCAGCTGCACATGGGGTATTTTCTAAAATAGACCACATATTCATCCATAGGTCATGTTTAAGTATATTCAAGAAAACAGAAATCATCCCATGCATATTATTTGACCACAGTGCAATGAAACTGAAATTAAATAAGACAAGAAAACAGAAAAAAAAACCATAAATATGTAGAAATTAAACAATACCCTACTCAGCAATGTCTGGGTCGCAGATGAAATTAAACAAGAAATTCAACAATATCTACAATTCAAAGAAATTTTAAGCACAACTTACCGGAATTTATGAGATGTGATGAAGGCAGTTCGCAGAGGGAAATTTATAGCTGTGAGCTCATACATCAACAAAACAGAACAGAAAAAAATAAACACCCTAGTGTTGCACTTCCAATATCTAGAAAAGGAAAAGCAAACCAAACCCAGAGCCCAAAGATGGGGAGAAATCATAAAATTAGAGCAGAAGTTTGCTCAATTGAGATGAAAACTGTTCAAAGACTTATTAAATGAAACAGCTGTTTCTTTGAAAGGTTAAATAAAATTGATAAGCCCCTGGCTAACCTCATCAAAAAAAGGAAAGAAAAAATTCAAATACAAGCAATAAGGAATGAAAAGGGTGTAACTACTACAGATGCAATGGAATTTCAGAAGATTGCTACTTTGAGAACTTTTACTCTTACAGAATAGAAGACAAAGAAGAAATGGACAGATTCCTAGAAAGGTAAAATGACCAAAACTGAATCAACAAGATGTAACAAATTTCAATAACCCAATAACAGCCAATGAAATATGAAATGTAACAAAAAATCTACCAACAAAGAAAAGTTCAGGTCCTAATGAAATGTTGGCTAAATTCTACAGGAAATTTATGGACGATACAATCCCTACACTCCTCAAACTCTTCAACGAAATTGAAAAGGAAGAAATCCTCCCAAAAATCAATTCTGGAGGCAACTTTTATACTGTTACCAAAACCAGGGAAAGAAGCAAGTAAAAAAACAGAACTATTGGTCAATCTTTCTCATGAACATGGATTCAAAAATCCTCTATAAAATCTCAGCAAATAGCAGCAAATCATCAAGAGGATAATAGGCCATGACTAGGTTGGGTTCATCTCCATCAACCTACTGCCAACATACCTCTAAGAGCTTAAGAAAATGTTCCTAAAATTTATTTGGAACCAGAAAAGATGTAGAATACCAAAGGCAATCCTGGGCAACAAAGAGAAGGCAGGAGGCATTACAGTTCCTTACGTGAAATTATACTACAAAGATACTGTGATAAAATCAGCATGGTATTGGAAACAAAATAGGCCTGAGGATCAATGGAATAGATTAGAAGATTCAGAGTCCTCTACCAACACACTCAACCACCTGATCTTCAACAAAGGTGCCAAACACACTTACTGAAAGAAAAATAGCCTTTTTAACAATAGGAACCCAAAAAACTGGCTCTCCACATGCCACAAACTAAAACTTGATCCAGGTCTATCACTATGCACTAGGCTAAAGTCAAAATGGATTAAAGATCTAAACGTCAAAATAGAAACAGTCTTGTAGAGGAGAAAGTAGGAGGAACTCTTGAAGAAAAAGGGGTAGGCAGAGTGTTCATGAACAAAAATCAAATCACACTGGTAACAGTTGAAAGAACTGACAACCAAGAATTCATTTTCTTGAGAAGTTTTTGCATGTCAAAAGAAATTATTAACAAAGTGAAAAGACATCCCACAAAATTGAAAAAATCTTAACTAATAAGCACTCACACAAAGGTCTGCTCTCTATAATTTATAAAGAACTAAAAAACATTAGCGCCCCAAAATTTAAAAACACAATCCAGAAAAGGGCACCCGAGAAGAAATTAAAGCAACGAATAAATATATGAAAAAATGCTCCACATCACTAGTCATCTGTGAAATGCAAATTAAAATAACACTGAGATACCATCTCCTTCAGAAACAATGGTTATCATAAAGAAATCAACCAACAACAAATGTTGGAGAGGCTGTGGGGAAAAAGGAACCCTTCCCCACTGCTGGTGGGAGTATAGACTGGTGCAACCATTATGGAAATCAGTGTGGAGAGTCTTTAAAAACTAAGACTGGAAATCCCTTTCAAACCAGATATCCCCCTACCTGGAATTTTCCCAGAGGAACTGAAAACGTCATAGCATAGTGATATATGTATACTTATGTTCATAGCAACACAATTTGTGATAGCCAAATCTTGGAAACAACAAAGATACCTGCCACCTGAATAATGGATGAAAACAATATGATATTTTTATACAATGGAGTATTAGAATGATAAACCCGAAGCCTTCATATTTAAGTGGATGCCACTTGAAGATATATTCATAAGTGAAATAAACCAGACTCACATGTGTAAAACTTGTACAGTCTGCCTGGTAAAAGAACTCAAAAGAAGAAATACTGATAACAAAAAGAGGGCAAGGAGAAAAAGTAGGAAACATGACGAGGCAAAACCATACATTTATATGCACAAGATGGGTAAGGCAATGATCATGAGAACTATTAGCAGGTTGTGGAATCTAGCAGTTACTTGGTGGGATTCTCACCCTGACTAAACTATATATGCTGATAACTGTGAAGGAGTGACTGCACTGAAGATAGTAGTGCGTAATAGTGGGGTCATGCTTGGAATGCCCGTCATGCTGGTCTTATGAATATGTATTGCCTGTCATGACATACCAATAATGGGCAGACTGCATCTCAAAAAATTGGGTGTTTTTAAGTGTAATAAATGAAAAAAGAGACAAAAAAAGTCACAGTACTGTCCTGCTACAGTGATATATATGGTTAGATTTCTAAATTTCTGTGTAAAAATATGTAACTGTTTATCCATATTTTTAAAATATTTTTTTAATTTTTATTCATATTCTGTAGAGTCGTAAAATGTGACATATCAATACTTTATGGAAAATGCATATTCCATCTTATGGCTAAGATGTTTGATATTAAGACAGATAGTGATGTGAAATCGAACTGTATATGTTGTAGGGTAATAATAAGCTCTTCTGGAGAGTTAACAACCTAAGTTTGCAGACCAAAAATTAGAGAAATATATGGGCTACAAGGACAGCCAACATTTTGGCCCTCGCCTTTCAAAGGACATAGAAGAATCTGTACTGTAACATCATGTAACTCAGTTGTGTGCCAAATTTTCTGATCAAGGAGATTATGGGGCCACAGAGGAATGTGTTGATGATGTAGTGTGTGCTTAAAGAGAGTCACATGGAGATAAAACATTCTCTCAGGCTTTCACAGAAAGTAAATTGGTCAAGCAATGACCATGACTCATCCACATGGCTGACAATGACAAAGGATCTACAAACTGAGATACAGGGTTTTGGGATAAGTCCTGAGGGGACTTGATTGATCTTGTCAGATACAAGAGCAATATTCCTTGCTATATAGGTCTTGCCTTATCTTGGTCCTAACCATTCAGTCGAAAAGTGTAAAATTGAGATATGAAAAGTGAAACCATGTTAATATGCTCAGCTGTGGAAGACTTAAGTCAACAGATTTGGATATTGCCAGTCCTATGGATAACCTACTACTATTGTGGACTAGTGGACTATATTGGAATATTTTGCTGAATTCACAATATTTGGATGTCAATGGAATACCCATCTTTGACAAAACTGAATAAAAAATGAGATATCAGTAAAGGACAATGTTATATATGTATATAGAAAATAGTTAAGATAGATATATTAGCTACTTTCTCTTAATTTCATGAAAATAAACATGTGTTCTAATAGTATTTGGACAAGATATTATATCTGCATCTTGTGGTATGAATGACTACTACAAAGATAATAATATGCAATGTATTCCTTATTGTAATATGCAATGTATTCCTTACCAACCTGTTTTGAAACTGTCTCATTGCAATGTTTTTTCTGAATAAAAATAACAAAAAACTACTTTATGCATAGAACTTTATTGTTTTACAGAATTTATCTTTGCTATATAGTGCTACTGTCTAAAAGATTCTTGAATATGATCATTAGTAATTTAAAAAGATGTTTGATTGTACTCATGCTTCTAATAGGTACTTCACAATAGAGAAAGAGTTACAGACTTCCTATTAATTTTTCTGTATTAAGGCTCTGTTAAATTTAATAATTTCCATGTATTATAACAAAAAATAAAAAGTTAGACAAACTATATTAGGGAATAATGTATTTAAAATATGTACACCACCAAAAAATTTAAATTCAGGCTATTTAGAGGAGAATAAATTTATTCTTTAAAAAGACAATTACATCCAGGTGTGGTGGTGTGCACCTGTAATCCCAGTACTTAGAGGCAGAGGCAAAAGAATTTTTGTGAGTTGAGACCAGTCTAAGCTACAAAGTGAGATCAAGGCAATCCTGAAGCACACTGAGTCTCCTCATCAAACAAAACTGTTCACTAGAAAAGATTACTAAAAAGTACTAGTAACTAGGTTACCCAAGGACTACTAAACTTATAAAAAGTTCATTCACAAATAAATACAAACTAAAACAATAGGGATGCTATTACATATTCATTAGAACATTTAAAATTGCAAAACAGTGCTTTTCCAGTTTGTTTATCAACTGAAAGAATAAATAAGTAAAGAAATGTAGCTATAAAATGAAATACCATATTGTACAAAAGATATGCAAAATACTGAATGAGTCTTTTTTTTTTTTTTTTTTTTTTTTTTTTTTAGACAGGGTCTCACCATGCAGTTCAGGCTGACCTTAAGCTCACTTTGTAGCTCAGGCTGGTCTCGAACTCACAACAATCCTCCTGCCTCAGCCTCCCAAGTGCTGGGATTATAGGCATGTGCCACCACGCCTGGCTGAGTGAGTCTTAATATTTAACAAAACGTACATTTTACACACATAATACAATGAGTACCGTATAGAACTATATATGTTTCTTTAAAAAAAAAAAAAAAAAAAAAAAAAAAACCTCATTCTTCCCTATAAAGTCAGCAGAGTTAACAGAGAAGTAATGCAAAAAGAGAAGAACTAGAAGATTCTAGATTTTAGGTAAGGTTCCTGTTCTATTACAGGTGATCATGACTGTTTAATTTTGAGAAAGTTTATGGAATGATTATGTTACTCTACCTACAAATGTACTCACATAAATACAAATGTACAGAACAGAATATTTTCTTTCATGCTAATTCTTTCTTTTTTTTTTTTTTTTTTTTTTTTTTTTTTTTTTTTTTTTTTTTTTTTTGTCTTTTTGAGACAGGGTCTCACCATGCAGTTCAGGCTGACCTTAAGCTCACTTTGTAGCTCAGGCTGGTCTCTAACTCACAACAATCCTCCTACCTCAGCCATCCAAGTGCTGGGATTACAGGCATGCGCCACCATGCCCGGCTTTCCATGCTAATTCTTCACTATCAGATATTCTATTTATTCTCCTTCAGTAGTACAAGTAAGTATTTCTTCATTAATTTCACTTGAAATTCATATAACAATTCCCCAACTTAGGGATCCTATGATTAAAAAGTTGAAAGACAGAGAATAAATACTTTAAATCAATGTATAGCTGATTAAATTAGTTACAGTGACATCTCTGACTTTAAGAAAGTAATGAAATTAGAGACTGCAATTTCAACAAAATCTCAATTTTAGTTCTATTTTTCAAACTCTGAATTGCTTTTCTATTGAAATACCTGTTTAGGAGGTTTATCAATCTATGAGTCAGCCTTCCACTATATGAAGGAATACGTACTCAGTAAGGGAAAAAGTCAGAAAGTAATTTGAATGTTGAATAAAAGAAATGAATAAAAAAAGCTCTAAAAGTTCTAGGCTTTAAGTGTGTTTTAGAAAATTAAATGTTGGCCTGTAGTAATTCTGGGCACCATTAAGAGGATACTCTGCCAATGTACTCTACAAATGCAACATTAAGTATTTAATGTTATTTTCTTTTTCCCCTTGCAAACTGGGATCATAATGACCCTGTTCAAAAAAAGTCAAATTTTATCTTCAAAACAACTGAGGAGTAATCAATTTTTCAGGCCAACTTCTGTCTCTCTTTTGTTAAAATGATGACAAATTTAAGTAGACAGCATGAGAAGGTTATGATGCTTCTTCACTGGGACATTTTATCCCTGTTTTTGTATATTGCATTTAGAATTAGTTGCAGAATTTACTACCATTCCTTGTTGGACCTGACATGCTTGGTCAGGTCAGATAACAGTGCTAAGGAAGAGCAGTCTTTGAGTGACCCCTATTGGCAGTTGCCATGAAATGCTGTGAAATGATTTTATTTAATCTATTTTTAGTACAGCTATTGTTTGATCTATCCTTTAGGAAATAGCTCCTATGTCAGCTAGTTAAAGTCTTTAGAGCACCTAACGAACACTGAAAAGTAGAGATGAGGTGCTACAGCATCATCTGGTAAGTCCGCATTGAAATTTGTTGACCTCACCAGAAACTGAATATTTTACTGAAGACTGATCTTTGGTTGTGTGGACCAATGGAAACTGAGAGGACGACCGTGGGGTTGTAGCCAGATTCATACACTAGTGGGCGCACAAAGGTTCCTTAGTGGAACCTGAGTCCTGACAGCCCAACTAGATAACCAATGGAACAATTACTATTTATCTAGAGCCCCCACCTGCATGACTCATTGCGGTGAGATGTAACATTTCTGGTGATCGTATGATATCCTCTGTCCCAGAGTTGCTGGAGATAAGTTTTAGTTTCCTCTCTTAAAGTGTCCATTCAGAATTGAGTTACAGGCTTGGACTCTTCTATCTCTGTTAATAAATTAGAAATCTTAGTTTCTCCAACTCCTTGGGAGTTAACATTAGAATCATTTTGTTGTTAGACTGCCCCTTCCTCCAAATGTCAGGCTGAGGCAGCTTGCAATTATGGTTTGTCCTTCACAGACAAGAGCAGATATCATAATCTATTTACATTTCTACCTTGCCCATGAAAACTAGAAAGTAGGATTTATGTTTGTGCCATGCCTCTAAAGAGATTTTAGTTAGACTTCTTCTTCTTTTGTGTGCATGTAGAAGACTGGCAGATGTGCCTTTACTAACATATGAATTGTGGTTGTGAGGAAATGATTATGAATTTATCTGGTGAGCTTCAAAGACAAAAGTTCTACAAAGAATTTGAAAAAAAAAGTATCATTTTCTTGCTGCTAGCAAAGTTGGCCTCAGTGTTTAGGTTGATAACAAGACTGCCCCGTAGGCTTCTTCACTTGAGGGCCCAGGGTGGTGTATTTCTCTGAGCCAATTTTACCTAATTTTATCTCTAGAGATGATCTTCCTTGAAGGCTCTCCAACTAACTCTAGCTCACTCTTTGGTATTTGCCTTCACATTGTTTCAAAGAACTAGAAAGAAATGGTTCAGTGCTAAAGAATGCTTCCTTCTTTAAACATGACATTATGACAAAATCAATTAAAACCTGTGCTTGTAAAAAAAAAAAAAAAAGAAACTACTAGAGTAAAGATATACATTTCCCGAGAAAGTAAGAACATGCACCACTACAAGGGCAGATAGTCAGATTAGATTTATCTTCTGGGTTTCTCTCAAGATGGCAGCCAACTACACTGGAGCAGAATCAACTTGCAGGACATATTGAGGGTAATCCAATAGAAATTAAATAGGACTCTGATATTTTCTTCTTGCATATTTCTGGGGAGTTCAATGACACAATCTGGTACTCCCATGGAGTGCATTCTTAAGCACAGGTCATAGATTTGAACCTCATATATTGAAGAAAAATTTTTGCTATTTTTCTGTACCTATGTATAACCTGGCCTGCCCCCTAAAGCCAAGAGGAAAGTTTGATTATGATGCTATTTCACAAATAGAATTTTACTGCAAGACGTGGAAAATGGTCAAAATTACCCTATGTTCCAATTTTCTACACATTAAGAAATAATCCATGACTTTTAATGTAAATGCCAGGTACAGGAAAATCAGACACCTGCGGGCCTTCAAGTATTCATTATTTTTGAACTTGAGGATGGTGTTTCTAATCCAATCCAACAATCTTAATCCAACACTTCCTCTCTATTGCCAAGTCAGAGGCTTTCCCTACTTTCCCTACTGGTCAGGAGAGTGGAGCTTCTAGCCCCACCACCATTAATGCCTCCACAGTGCTGTATCCATTCTTAGCTGCTTTTATTCAAGCTTCTCAAGGAATATATCTCTTACAAAAGTAAATGGGGAATTAGATCTATTTGTATTCATGTGTTCTTTTCTCTCAGCAACTTAAAACAAATCCGGCAACGCCTATGGAAGTTTTCAAATACTGATGAAGTCTTTAAAGGACAAGGGCTGGCCAAGTAGCTCAGTGGATTAAAGCACCTGCAAGCAGGCGCAGGAACCGGGATTCAATTTGGAGGCTTGCTGTGCCGGCCTTACCCTCGGGGTGCACTGAGGAATTGATTGAGACTGGGTGTGGTGGTGCCCACCTGTAACCCCAGCTCTTGGGAGGCTGTAAACAGGTGGATCACTATGGGTCCAATCTAGCAGTGAGACCCTGAACACACTGTAGACCCTTCTCTAAAATACAAATAATAATAATAATGTTAATAATAATAATAATAATAATAATAATAATAATAAAAAAATAAAGGACGTACTCTGACCTATGAACTAGCTAGACTGGAGAGATGTAATGTTATGTTTATATCACACATTAACTGTTAATGAAGATAATATATTTTAATCTGTGTGTTTCTCAAGTGTATTACAGATAACCCAGGGATGCATACTTTTTACAGTGAGTTTAGATAGAGCCTAACCAGCACTGCTATGGAGGGAAATTAACTGTGGGAATGAGTAGTGAACCCAAATGTCTTGAAAACATTGTCCCACAGTTGAGAATGTTTTATGAACTATTATCCATCTTTGTCTGTCCCTAGAGGTGATGGAACTCTTATGAAGGATAGATTTTGAAAACTTTTGATTTAGAATCATTTAGAAGAAAGTAGGACTTGAACAATATAATTGGACACTTTGGCTTTTCTCTCGTTCCTTCAAAAGATTAAAAAGCAGCCATTCAGGTTTGTTGATGACTGATTTAATTTTCCAATTGGCAATGCAGTTGGAGACAATTATGGCTTTTGGCTCTGGAGACACACTTTGCTCAGGATTAGAGTTCCACTTTACTGACACTCTTGCTCTTAATTATCTTTCTATATCCGAGATGGTTATGAATTAATTCTTCTGGTATACTTGGAATCACTCTTTTGTCCCTTCTCAATTATCCTGACTCAGAGAAGTAAAACAATTTATAACAATGTCTGGTCCAAGACAATTCTCTTTTCCATAGCTGCCGAACTTCAGGACTAAGTTTCCAGAATGATGAGTTTCACCTCCCTTCCAGAATGAAACTGATGTTCACTTATCTCTGGATCATATTTAAGAATCTCATGTAGATTTAATTCTGAAGATCTGGAAGAATAAATGTGCAGGTTTCAGTCCAAAATCATCTGCCTTTTAATCCTTAGGCAGAGCTGGAGATTAGCTCCCTATCTCTCTCTCCTCAAAAAAATGATGTTGACTGCTTTTTATAATACAGGACAGGCCAGCTTTTATAATGCAGATAAGTTCATTGCTATTACAAAACATCCTTAGGGAACCTTCGGAGTCTAATAATAGTTTTAAATAAGAAGAGATATTAAGAATAGGCACAGCCTCAGACCCCAGAGGACTGCCTCTCTTATGATCTTTTTTCTAGAACATCTTTCCAGACAAGCTATTATTTTCAGAGATATGCTATCTGAGGTTCTGAGAAAGGAAGCTCTGTAGCTAAGTATGCTCCATGGGTCACAGACAGAATGAAAAGTCTTTCATAGGTAGGCATCTGCTTCAAGACAGATTAGAGGCTTAGCAGGAATTCTTCCCTCACTGGATAAAATACATACTTCACTCCAGAGAGTGCCATCAAGTCTCTTTCTGCACTCCAACCCCCCATGCTCCCATCCCAGAGAGACTTTAGTCTACCTGAATGACAGTCTATCCCTCTAAAGGATACAATTACTTGTATTTATCAAAACAGCCCTTTAGGCCTTCAGTTGGGCCTACCCAACAACTACGGCTACCAAAGCAACAATGAAAAGTCTACCTAGCTGTAATCTAATCAGATAAACTTGCATCCTAGGGTCCATTTAAAAGCTTTCTCTACTTTTACAGATATAAATAGTTTCATTCCTCCTGATTTTTACAAGACAATTATTTTAATTGATCCACAAAAGTTCTGACCAATCTTTCTTGTACTTATAAGCTTAACAAGGATAATTATAAGTCAATTGACTAAATACATCTGTGAGTATTCTTCTTTTAAGAACAAATGCTTATATGTTTGTCCATATGCCTGTGTCTCATCTATAACTATTTCCAATACTTACAGCTGTTCAATTTGAGATCAACCATTTTTTACCATTTAAAATATCTACCTATAGCTTATAAATAAATGTAATCAGAATTAAAGAAATGCTTTCCCCTCGATTGCCAGATGATCAAAATGAAATCAAGAAATGTAACGCATATTGCTGTGTACAGTGGTAGGAAGCATTCATTGTCCAATAATAATGTGTTATGATCTGGTTCTCATAGGTAGTGAAAAAGTTATTAAAATAAATAAATAGGGATCCCTTAGGCTTAGGGAAACTGTTAGACAGCAGTCTTCTTGGTGAGCCAGGAGCAGCTGCCAGGAATTATTTTTCCCTAGCCTTCATCCATTAATAGGAACTCAGTAATTTCCATAGCCTTATGGGAGACACACCCCCTCCAGATCCTTACTCCAGCCAGCACCCAGGCCCGGAGTGTGTGGGGGACTTCCTCCATCAGACAGGCTGAGTGGAACCCTGAGGCAGAACTCCTTTCAAAGAAACTAGAGGCAAGACCCACCCAGCTGATCCGAGAGTAGAACATCTTGCCATGGTGGCAGAACGAGTTAATTTCCAAAAAGCTGCAGCAGGAAGAAATGGAACACAGCAGCCAGACCTAAGCCACATCCATCTGGACCAGTTAGAACTTGATAAATCTGGACCTGGTGCTAAGTAATAACTCTACCAAGGCTCTACATCAAAGTTCAGAAGACAATGCTATACAAAATGACAAAGAGAAGGAACAAAATGCATTCTCACACCCCAAGTACACCCAGAACAAATTCAGGAGACAATTGCATAGAAGAAATTGGAAATCACGCACCTGGAGTCTCTGAAATAATAGTGGCTGAAGTAAACAAACAACTGCAAAACTATATAGAGGAAGTCAGATCAGAAATAATCTCTGAAGTAAAAAAAAAGAAATAACTATAATAAAAGAAGTACTAAGTGCTTCTAAAGAAGATACTGATAAAAGCAGAGGAGAATTTAAAAATGATAGAATCCTTGAATGAGCAATATAAGAAAGAAATAGAATGATGAAGCAAATCCAAAGTGATATACAGGAAATTAAAACCTCAATCACAAGTTGGCAAACCCGTTTGAATGAAAGTGAAAATAGACTTTTAAACTTTGAAGACATTATTGCAGCTAGTGTAAAGGTAAGAAAAGATCTCTTAAACAACTAGGATGCAGGAAAAAATAATTTAACATCTGCAAGACAATTCAAAGATGAACAACGCAAGACTAACAGGAATCAATGAGAAAGGAGTCAATACAAATGATATAAAAAGAATATGGGCAGAAGTAACAGTAGAAAACTTCCCAAATACGGGGAAACAGTCTGACATTCAGGTAAATGAAGCATAAACAACTCCAAATAACATCAACCCAATTAAAAAAATGCCCAGACATATAATCAAGATGCTAGAAATTCAGCACAGCAACAGTATGCTAAAAGCCACTAGGGAAAAGAAGCAGATCACATTTAAAGGAAAACCCATCAGAATAATGGCAGACTTCTCTTCACAACCATCAGTGTAAAGAAGAGCATGTAGCAAAGTTCTTCAAGTCTTGCAAGAAAATAAATTCTAACCCAGACTGATATACCCTGAAAAACTCTTTCAATATCTTTTTTTGTTTTGTTTTGTTTTGTTTTTCAGAATGAACCCAAGCCAGGGAAGCACTTATTCCACTGAGCCATCTCTCTGGCCACCTTTCCACCTTTTAATATCTTTTTTCTTCAAGTGTAATGGGGAAATGAAATACTTCTGCAACAAAGCACAACTAAAGAAATCCCTGATCACAAATCCAACCATCCAGAGACTACCAAAAGATATTCTAGAGAAAAATCAAAATAAGCACACCTCCATGAGTGAGAACAGAAAGAACCCACCAAATAGGGAAAACAAACAGGAAAAAAAAGGTATTCAGTAGCAGTCTTTCAATTATTCTTTTGTATGCAGCAACAAAATATTTCCACCAGCATACTCTACAAATGGACTCCTCCTGTACCCTATGGGTCATGATTTTTTTCAGGTCTACAGGATGAATATAAAGGAAATAGTATTGGCTCAGTGTGACAAGTGACAGCTGGCCAACATTGAGTATCGTGGACACTGTCCACGTCCACCACAGAGTAGAACTTTGTGCGATATCCTACCCCTGAACTGTCAGAATTGCTGATCATTTATTGGCCATTCCACTACTTTTATTATGTTTTATTCTTAGTAATTATTTACTACCATGAAAACTTTTGCTCAGTTCTCATTTATATATATATATATATTACCATAATCAAATACTATGTGAGTACTCTGAATTGATCACAGATTCTACATATGATACACTACATTCTTGCCTTTTAGTTGGACTCAAAATACAATTCTAATTTTTGAGTATTAATTTGAAATGTTTAATTTAATTTTGCATTAATTAATAATTAATTTTCTGAATATTGTTTAATTTTTGTTTTTGTTTTATGATTTATACTGTTTCTTTGACTTATAATCTACTTGTAAGACATGATATGATATGTTCTTCTAGTACTTGAAACTTTAAAAACTGTATTTTCATTTTCCACTGACTTTATATTAGTCTTTCCTTGTCATTTACACACACACACACACACACACACACACACACATGAAAATTATGTATATAGCGTGACATAAGTTTGATACTGTTTTGTGGAAATCTTCAATGACCTTTTATTTTATTTATTTATCTTTTGTATTTTGTCTTAGGAAAGGATCTACAGGGAGTTCAGGGTCTCATTTCTAGACCAGATTTGTAGCGATCCTCCTCTGTACAGCTTCCCAAGTGCTGGGATTAGAAGTGAACACCATCACACCCAGTCTCACTTCAATGACCTTTTAAATGCATTCATCTTGGTCAGGGAGATGGCTCAGTAGAATACGCACTTGCCTGGCAAGCACATGGGCCTGAGTTCAATCCCTGGTTCTGCCAATAAAGGCTCATTTTGGGGTCCCGTCCATTAGCTCAGTTGTTTAAATGCCTGCTTAAACAAAGCAGTCAGCCACAGGATGCTGTGGTTTGATCCTCAGATATTCAAGCCTTACCAAACCTTAAGGCATTCTGAGCCAGCCAAAACAAAAAAATCCTTCCAAATGGGTTTGTCTATTATAATTATATGTAATTATATTTTACATAGTAGTGCATAACTACCATTTTGAGAGCTTTCTATTCTTTAGCCAGAAACATACAGCAACTTGTCTGGCCTTCTGGATTATGGTCTTTGTTATTTTCTACATGTTATTTCTGGAAATATTAGAATATTTCGAGTTCATATAACTGGAAAATAGTTTACTTTTAGTTTTCAAAAGTATGCTTGCTAAATACAAAATTCAATGAGGACAGATTTTTTTTTTCAGGTCTTTGAATAAATAAGTCAAGTTTCTTACCCACTTACTCTTTTTTTTTCTAATGTGGAATAAGATGTTGTTTAATTGTTTAATTATATTGTTCCATAGCTAATATTTGTTTTTCTGTGTATATATTTTAATGATTTTTTTCTTTACAATTAGTTTTGGACATTTTCATTTATGTGTATCTTGGCATGATTTCATTCATATTTCTTGTGCAAAAGGTTCATTTATCTTGGAAATGTGGTGTTATACTTTTAACTAAATTCAGAAATTTTAAATCTTTAAATATCTATTGCCTACCCCTCTCTACTTTGAGAATTCTAATTATATGAATATAAGTTTCTGGATCTTGGCACAGCATGAACTATTCTCTAACTGATCCATAAATTCTTCCTCATGTTTATTTTAGACAATTTTTATTATTATATTCATTTAGGTTTTTGAATAATTTTTACAGTGTGCAATCTGTTATTAATCTCATGTTACATATTCATTTCAGAAATATTTTTCTAAAACTCACTCTATCTACACCTTGTACCTTTCACATTTCAATTTTTGTCCATAATTTTTAATTTACTATATAATTATTATTGATTTTCAATAACATTAATTAAAAAACAAATATTTACACCATAAAAAGGACCCATGAATACATAAAATAATAAGTATAACATGAAAACAATATTAGAAAAGTTAAATAATGCTTATTGACTTCACAAAAAAGAAAGCTTATGTATTGTTCCGTACGTGTCCTTACTCTTAAAGATGCTCACTAGTCCAGGCAATGTCACAAACTTCTTCATTGTCATCCTAGTAAAGGACAACAAATTACATGTGATCTTCTTTACGTATGAGGTAGAAGTGACTGAACAAAATGGCTATTCTATACTAAAATGGACATAAAATTGTTACAAAAATAGTATTATCATGATTGTCATGCTAAAGAACTTTGTACTGTTCCTGAGTTCAAATTCTCTCTGTTAACTGTGTAACATTTGACAGGAATGCAACTACTAGGACAACGATGGTTAATAGGAAATATCAGCCTTCTGGATATACTTGCTGTTTTAAAGTACTTGGTATCTAGGTGAAATTATGAAGTTGTACTTACTGCCAGCACTGCAATACTAATGTCACTGATTTTTTTTTCTGGTTGTTCAATGGCTAAAGTTTAGAGACCAGAAATGAAAAGTAAATTGGATAAGAGGACCTCCAATATTATGGCCTTGTTCCTGGAAGGTCAACAAAGACCCAGGGCAGAAATTCTTCCCTACCACATCCTACAGCTTTGATGATTCACCCACCCCCATGAGTAGGAAGCCTGATGGACCCTAGAAAACAAGAATCAGCGAAATGTATAGACTGCCAAAGGAGGGTCAGTAGTGGGAAATTCTCTGAAGCTTTTACAGAAAGCAATACAAATAAGACCATAACCTATCTTTTTGGCTGACCCTGACAAAGGAGATAGAGACACTGTATATTGTTCTAAATAAATGCCTGAAGAGACTTAAATGGCCTAAATGGACAACAAATAGTTAATTTGAATTAACACAGGTCTCCTTCTAACTTGGTCTTAAACACCCAACAGGAAAGAATAACAAAAAGATGTAGAGAACCAATGCCATAGCAAAAGTTATGTGTCAAAAGGGACTCCAATTGTGACCCAGTCAAAATTTCCAGTTATACCAGTTGCTGACCATTATTCTTGGTCACTGAAAAAAAAAATCTACAGGAGAATCTACAAAAACTTCATAAGAATTTTAATGTATTTAGCTAAAATTGTTATTAAACCACCAGTCTCTCCATGTTTGTACAACTAATATTACAGAGATCTATGACAAAATACCAGACTCTGTCAGCTGAAGGATCTAAGATCTGGTAGTTTAAAATCATTATTCCAGTCCTTTAGGTACAGTTTGTAGACTTTGCTCTTTCCCCAGCTTGCCATTCCATTCAAGTGCTCATGCTTTGATACTGCATGCTCTAGTTTCTCGGAAAATTTTATTCAAGCCTAAAGGCAACAAAACTCCTAGTGATCAGGCAGAACCACTACCAGGTTTGTTAGCCTATTTTTTCTAGGATCTACTAGATGGGCCTTGTAAACAGAGGTGATAACTGCAAAAGCATGTGACTTCTATCTCATGTCCATTAGATTAGCTCTCTGGAGAAGGCCCCTGACTGTGACCTCCCTTCACTGACACTCTCTCAGCTCAAAACATCTAAATGGAAACTACACCCCTTCTTCCCTAATGACAGTTAGGGTTAGCACTTTGGAGGGGATACTATTGTAGACAACTAACTTAGTTATAAATATTATAGACAGATGGACAGGGCTGGTCCCTTAGCAAGAATCCCAGAGTGGATAGAGAAATATTCACAAAGGCTAGGCATAGAGAAAAAGATGATAGAATATATCCACATACTTTCCCTAAGGGTAAATAATAGTGATTGATAGTCTAAATATGCATTAATCAACTTGTGTGGGGAACCAAAAATCTCCCTAACCCATTCCTTTTTAGAAAACCCATCCTTGGTTATTATTAAATTGACTATACTTCCTGAAATCTTATTGGTTTACTATAGGTTTGTCCTAACTCACACCCACCTTGTGATTTCCCATTAGATCATATTATCTAAGGGACTATACTTGTAATCTTATTAGTTAACTATAATTATGTCCCATGTTAAGCCCTCCTGACCTCCTGACTTTGCTCAATAAAGCACCCTTGAGAAGTGTGGTGGGTGAGCAACCCATTTTCCAAGGTCCTTTCTGTGTCTTCCTACTCTGAAAAAAATCAGAAAAAAATAACAGAGTACACTGAATCATAACTTTTGTACACATACCTTGATTTTAAACAGATTGCCAATATTAATTCAACTATGTCTTTGAAATAGCCAGCCCATAACCAATAGAGTTGCTACTGCATTATACCTAAACCTGCTGAAAAGCTATTTTGAGGAATATCAATATAGATATTAAGAATCTTTCTAAATCTATTTCACTCGCAACAAGGTAACAGACAGCCTCTATAAAAATGGAGCTTATTTCCCCTCCTCCTTTGTTTTAACATGACAGAATAATTTGAGTCTCCTTAATCAGAAATGATATCCTTGCATTGTGAGCATGCTTAGCAAAAATAACTTGGGTCAGAACTAAGACCTTATAATGGTGTAGTAGTTTCTCCCCACCATTTCCAGTCAACTGTATTTGCAGCAGCTTGCTATGTGCAATTGAAGGCTTCACAGTGCTTTTATTTGGAGAAACATTTAACAATCCATCCATGCCAGAGGCAGGAATCTGATGCCACAAATCAAGCACTGTTTAACTCTTGCATGTCATAGAAAAGCATCAATTTTTACAATACTTATTCCGAGCTGCCTAAGTCATAACCAGGAAAGTATGACATTCATCCATTCCTGTTACATAACTTTGATTCTTCGTGTCGCTAACTGCATATTGGATACTATAACAAACCACAATCTGAAGTCTGAGGAAGTAATAATTTTTAATTTCATTTAGGCATTTCACAAATCACCTTCATCATATCTCTTTTGGAATTCAATAAATCCATGGGTGATGAATCATGTCTGTGAGCGCTGGCTGCTTTAACCATAATGATTGCGTGGCATCCGTATGTGAGAATCAGATTTGCTGCTTCAGTACTGAAAACAATGTAGAAAAATTGGGCTGAATGAACTTCACTGGTTTATAGAACACCTGAATTCCTGGAATTCCCACAGAGCTTCTCTTCCTATAATATTTTAGTGAGCTAGAAGCAGGAAAGAAAGAAAGAAATGCTATAAAGAGATTAAATATATATTAATGATATTGCCAATTGAATTTCTTTAATCTATATGAGCTTCAGTAATTTTTTTTTTCATTTTCTATAAAAAATGGAATTGTGTGCCAGGGAATTCTTATCTTTGATCTTAATAATTTTTAGCAGTTGCCAATAGTTACAATCACTTTAAGTGCTGTGGGAATAGTAACCATGAATAACTGGCATAACTAGAATGAACACTAGAGAGGAGAATTCCTCTCACATATTCAAAGTGCTCTATCCTTACTTACAGTGTAGAATCAAATCTGCTCCTCTGCATCAGGTCAAAGCATGGGGAGGATTTTACATTTCACTACACCAAGTAAATGGACAACACATAGATTCTTAAAGACCTAACAATATAAGGAAGAGAAAAATAACAATACCTTAAAGTCAGATGTAAAACATTCATAAGGTAAGGAGGCCATTGTGGAAGTATTGCTGCATACATTTTTTAAAAACTTTAATGAAAAGCAATATTTTAAAAATATTTAGTATTTATGTATTTATTTTATACAGTCTCATTACACAGTTCAAACTCAGAGTGATTGTCCTGCCTTTGCTTCCGCAGCCCTGGAATTACAGGTGAGCACCACTATGCCCGGTTTGGGGGCCAGCATGACGCACCTGAGGATTTGGGGCCAGCAGAGCACGTGGTACCGGGGGGTGGTACTCAGTTCCTTGCACTTGCCAGGCAGGCACTTAGACTGCTGAGGAATCTCCCGCCAGCCCTATAATTAGTATTTTAAAACTCTTTTACAATAGTAAAGCTGTAAAATATGTATGAAAGTCTAGATTCTTGCTTGCAAACAAAAGGTTAGGATTTCAACACAAGATATTTACACATTCAGGTACTCTTTCTGCCAAAATTAACTTAAGTGAAGGAATGCAAACACTTAAACACAATGATAGATTAGGAATGAGAAAAAGAACAAGAGAAAACAAAACTGAAGATGCCTGCCTAAAGAAACCAAAATCTGAAAAGTCCTAGACAAGAGTGATGAGAAGAATATGACTCAGCCTGACAGAATGGTGATATCTCCAGCTCTTCAATCCAGTGGGTAACAAGAAAGTAACTACAGTATTAGTTGGACTACACTATGAAAGTCAGCTAACCCCCCCAGACCAGACACAGCACAGAGACACATACACACTATAATACATGTGCTCATAATACATACATGTCGCCCAATGTGCAGAACTCTCCACAAGCGTCTTCCCCATTAAACAAGGAATCCAACATTTAGCCTGATATTTAAGACTGCAAGTGAAACACTGCTCCCTACCCAAACACTCAAAAGCAGAGCCAACCTGTTCACAAACCCCATTCACTGAAGCAACATTAGCAAGTTAGTACTTAGCCACTCTATCTTACATGTGATTTAGGAGGACTCCAGAGATCCTAACAAAATTCTTTTAAGTTAAAGAGACAGAGATAAATAGCTAAAAGTACTCCAAAGGAATGAAATACAAAAACCAATGCACATCTTTAAAATAAGATCCAATTCAAAGGAAATAGCTCACTGACAAGTTTTTCAGGAACATAAATACATAAAAGAAGTATGGAAACATTAAAAGTCAATAAATTGAATCTAAGTGATGGATGCATGGGTTGTTACTATAATTTATTTTTAGCTGCTATACGTTGGGACATTTTTATAATAAAATGTTGGGGGAAATCAATAGTAGTATAAGAATAAAGTTGATATCTCTTCTAAAGAGATAAAAATAGAGAAAAAGAAATTATAAAATATGAAAAAGGTAAAGGGCATAAAGAATCAATTCAGTAGCCTTAATAGTCCAGAGCAACTGGTTTTGGAAGCAAATATATATGGTATTTTCTCTCACTATGTATATATATATATATATATATATATATATATATATATATAATTATAAAATAATAGAGAGCTTCAGAATTGGTGTAAAGAAATTATATATATTCAAAAGACACATGACGACATAGAGGTACAGTAAAAGACTAGGACCATCTACATGTCAACAACCTTCTAGGCAAACAAGAGAAATACTTTTAGCTTCTAATTCTTTTTATACCAAAAATATGAAAAATATAAAAAGAAATTTCAGCTGTTTTAAAAAATACAAAATCACAAAAATATCACACACAATGAACTCTTTGGAGAGTGTATTGAAAGTGCAACTCTTTTGCCCTAGGCAAACAAGTAATCCAAGAAGGGGGATCCAGAACCCCCCAGTAAGTTGCATCCAGAAAAACATTAAATGGAATAAATTGTCTAGAGCAGCACAGTTTAAAAGAGTATCAAGAAGACACTGTTCAGAAGGTTATATAAGAGATTGAAGCACGGTAGAAAAAGTGGAATTAGAAAACAGTTATACTGATGAAACACAATGTCAAGGAAATCAATGTAATGAATACCTACAGCCTGTCTTTGTAGCAAATGTGTTATGTCATTCCAAGAATGAAATATTGCTTTTCTAATTTTTTTAAGGTACTTGGTTCAGTCTCACTGCACAGCTCTGAGTTGTAGTGATTCACCTGTTCTCAGCCTCCCAGCACTGGGATTACAGGCATCGGCCACCACACCCACACTGGGTCGCTGGCCCAGTGGGGTTGGGCAAGCACAGCATGTGGTGCTGGGAGGGCCGGCGGTATAGCTCAGTGGACTAAGCGCTTGCTTAGGTAAGCGCAGCGGCCAGCGTTTGATCCCTACTTCCACTTGCCACGCCAGCCCCGCCTTCAGGTGCGCTGAGCAGGCGATGGAGTCCGGGCGTGGTGATGCGCGCCTGTAATCCCAGCACTAGGGAGGCAAGAAAGCAGGAGGATCACTACGAGTGTGGGCTGCATAGTGAGACCCTGTGTACAAGAAAAAAAAAAAAAAAAAGCATGTGGTGCTGGGTATTGGACCCCAGTCCCTGCAATTGCCTAAGCAGGCACTTAGTCTTCTGAGCTATCTCACTAGGCTTTGTTTATGCTATTACTGTCTAAGAAAAAAAATTACAGAAACAAAAGCAGGAATGAAAGGAAAATGGACAAAATATAAATATCTGCATCTTACTTTGTTTTTTTTTTTTTTTTTTTTTTTTTTTTTTTTTTTTTTTTTTTTTTTTTTTTTTTTTGTAGAACTGGGAATTGAACTCAGGCCCCTGTGCTTGCCAAGGAAGCACTTATTCCATTGAGTCATTTCTCTAGTGCCTAAATCTGCATCATACAGTGTGAAAGACAAAAATACTATTTTCGTGAAAAATAATTAAAGGTAGTCTGCACTATTACAAATAGTACCCAAGAGAGTTAATAAAAATAATCAAAACTATTCTAATAGGGTTGAGAGTTAATACATGGAACATTTCACTTGGAATTCTGGGTCAACAAATATTATTTTTATTATACTGATAGCTGTGCACTAAGCAACTGCACAAAGATGTGTAATAGTAGGATGATGCTTAGAATGCCTGTCATTCTGGTCTTCTAAATGCATACTGCTTCTCACGTCATACCAATTACTATCTCTCAAGTAAATGTTTTTTGTTTTTTTTTTTAAAGGTGAAAATGAAAATAAGAGAGAAGAAAAATATATCATAGGACTGTCCTGCTACAATGCTGTATATGATTATATTTCTAAACTTCTGTGTAAAAACATGTGATTGCTTTTTCCTATTTTATTTGAATATTTTAAATTTATTTTTCTTCACATTCTGTAGGGGTTTGAATTTTAAAGCATCAATACTTGTTCGAAAATACCTGTTCCACATTATACCTAAGATGTCCAATATTCAGACAGATGGTGAGGTTAAGCTCACCTGCTTATTATAGGGTAATAATATCATTAGTCTTCTCTTTTGGAAGATGAACAAGTTAAGTTTACAGATAAAAAATTAAAGAAAAAGAAGGGCTACAAGGACAGCCAACATTTGGCCCTAACCTTTCAAGGTCAGTAAAGACTCAGGACATAAGAGATCCTGTACTATAACATCTATAACTCAGCTGTGTCCCAAAGTTACTGAGTAAGGAGATTATGGGGCCATAGAGGAAAGTGATCGGCAATGTAGAGAGTGCCTAAGGAAAGTCACCTAGAGAGCAAAAATTCTCTCAGGGTTTCACAGAAAGCAAATTGGTCAAGCAATGGCCATGATTCATCTGCATTGCTGACAACAGCAAAGATCTACAAACTGCAGTACAGGGTTGCAGGATAAATCCTGAGTGGATTTGACTGACCTTGTCAGATACAAAAGTTATATTTCTTTTTACTTTATCTTGGTCTTAACCATCCAACAGAAAAATATAATAACGAGTTATAAAAAGTAAAGCCATATTAATATGCTGAGATGCCGGGCGTGGTGGCGCATGCCTGTAATCCCAGCACTAGGGAGGCTGAGGCAGGAGGATTGTTGTGAGTTTGAGACCAGCCTGAGCTACAAAGTGAGCTTAAGGCCAGCCTGAACTGCACAGTGAGACCCTGTCTCAAAAAAGACAAAAAAAAAAAAAAAAAAAAAAATATGCTGAGTTGTAAAGGCCTCAAGTCAGCAACTTTTGACATTGCCATTCTTACAGATAACCCACTACTATTATGAACTACTAGACGATAGTGGATTATTTTGCTGAATTAACATACCTACAATATTGAAATGACAATATACTACCTATCTCTGACAAAACTAAAAAAAAAGGGCTAGAAAAGGACCATTTTGTATCTGTATATAGAAAATAGGATAGATATACAGCTACTTTCACTTAGTTCAATGAGAAGAAAGATCTTTAATAATAGTGTTTGGACAGGATACCATGTCTGTGTCTTATACTATGAATAATCACTACAACAACAATATTTAATATAGTAATTATTGAAACTGTCCTGTTAATTGGTTTTGAAAGTGTCTCATTGTTATTTGTTTCTCAATAAAATTAATGAAAAAATAGTTTATTTTCTGAGGATTCTATATGTGGGAATTCAATCAACTCAAATTTTCGATCAAAATATATTTTTACAAAGTTCTGCATCAATTTATGCATGCATTGATTCATTTGTGAATTTTGATATACAGGACAGGATTCTTGGCCACAACTCCTAAGGAATGAGTATAACTTGTCCTATGGAACACTTGGACATTTTTTTAAAAACTGATCTTCTTTGATAATCGGAAATTCTTATTTACCTCAGCAATGTATATGTTTATTTGTAAGGTGTGGTAACTGCTTTGTTGGGACCAAAGAGGAAGCGGCTGTACATTATTTCAGTTCTTGCCTGTTTAAATATGATTACATGATGTCTAAAGCACATAAGTGAAAAAATTTCGTGTAAGCACATTCCCAGATGTCAAAAGAAAACTAAGCTAGTCATTCTTTCTCTGAAGACAGCATTGTACGTGAGGAGCTCAGCATAACACTGTCGCTGTAGCCACATGGTTCTGCTCACTTAGTAATATTGCGAACCTCTACAAGTTAAGCCATTAGGAGATCACATTCACTCAATATATTAAGTGAGAAAAAAGTGCAGTGAGGAAGAGTGGATACTCTGGATAATGAAGCTCTGAGCAATTATAGATTGGAAATTAGGGTAGTTAATACTAAGTGTCTAAATTCAGGTAGGCCTACATGGGACCAAAACTAAAGCTTACAGACATTTCTTGCTATGATCCCCCATGCTCACAGGGAAGTTCACACATCAGGCTTACTGTGAATTTTAATTAAGTGTATTGTGTAAATTAGTATAGACTTTTTATTATGTCACATGAATATGGCAAATCAACTTACAATCTTTCATTTTTTTCTGTGTTGGCATAGCCCTGGATCAGAATATCCTCAAGCACTTTTTTTCCAGGCAAATCTCTCACCCAAAAGAATCCTGTCTAAAAATGAGAGATGGCATTTGATGTACAGGATAGACTAACCAGGTACTCATTAGGTGACTGTATTTATCAGGATTATGTTTGAGTTATTCATAGGAGATTTTAGCAAATCTCTTCCTGCCAGCTTCATTAGGATCCCAATAAAAAGGATGATAGCTTTAGTAGTAATGAGTCTACAGTAGTTATATAGAATAGAAAGCCAGGGAGCAGGATTAAAAATTTAAAAAAACACTATTACATAATTTGCAATTCCGAAATAGTTTAATCAGGGCCTGGGAGATGACTCAGCAGTTTAAGCACCGACCTGTAAGCACAAGCACTTGGTCTTGATCCTTGGTACTGCATACTCTGGTGGCCCCACCCCAGGCCTGCAGAGCCACCCACTGAAACCTGGTGTGCTGGGGAGGCTGAAACAGGAGGATGGCTATGATTCTAAGTGTATAATGAGGCCATGTCCCAAATATATAAATTAAAAAATAAAGAAATAGTGGAATCAAATTATACAAATGAACGTAGCCATATTCAAACCAAGATAGGTCTTAAATATTTTACAATTCTCCTTTTCATGACCTTCACTCACATAGAGTATCATTAAAGTGGAGTACATGAATGCCATTATGTACAAAATAATGACCTTTGTGGATGCAAGTTTTGCTTCAAGAACTTACTCAAAAATCACATTATTCAAGTTCTATACCACAGTAAGAGACAAATCCATCCACTTTTAGGGGTAAAAAGTGTTCTATTTCTGCATAATACTGTCATATAAGAAAATATAAAAGGAGTCAACAGAGAAAAACCTACCTAAATGGATTTTTTTAAAATCCTGCAACATCAAACAGGTTCAGCCATGTTAAACCCAAGGTGACATCTTCCCTTTGGATATATTAATTGCTTAAAGACTAATTTAGAAAAGAGCCTCAATTTTCTTTTCTCACTAAGATAAAAGAAAATCATGTGGGTATTAAACAGGACAAGAAATTTGAAAGAAAGGTCAGGTATTCAAGCACTTTGTAAATGTGGCAGTCTTTATCTTTGGTTGTTTCAAACAAAATTAAGCTTAGTTTTGAATGACCCAACAATCCCACTCTTAAGTATTTATCCAAGAGAAATTGAAAGATTTTTCATAGAAATACTTGAGTAGCAGCTTCGTTCATTAAAAAAAAAAAAAAAAATGAGAACTGGGGCTAAGGAGATAGCTCGGTTGTAGAGGCACCTTCCTGGCAAACACAAGTTCCTGGATTCAATTCCCTCCCCCCTCTAAGTTTTCAAGTTTGGGTAGAGTCACTAAATGAAGGAATGATCTGAGGGATTTGGTACAGATAATGCAATTATTTTGTTTTTCTTCTGTGATAGTAGTTACAAGAATCTATTCACATATGAAAAGTCAGAACTATTACATTTTTAATTTTTTAAAACAAAAATCTTTAAAACATGTGTTCTACCAAGCTGAAATGACCGGGCGATGTGACAGAGCATTCAATAGAGACAAAACAAGCACACAATATCTCACACTGAGAAAGAACATAATTTGAGGCATTTTACCAAATGAGTTTGAACCCAGGAAACATAGCTGATTCTAACTAGAGATGAATATGAAGCTAAGCCAGTGGTGATACACATCTATATGTAAAACGCTATAATTCTTTTACCAACTACATAGAAAATATACAGAAACCCAACAGATGCATCCACATTACATCCTCTATAGTAGGAGTTCGGGAAATTGCTTTCTAAACTATTGCTACAGCTGGGAAAGCACACAATTATGCATGTGCAGCAAAAGCACAACCTTGGTTAACTAGAAGAAAGGCTGTGGATCTTCTGCTTTGGTAGGACTTGTTAGCTGTTTGAGTAGTAAAGTCAAGGTGGAGAAGGCTGGTATCTCCTTACAAACAAACAGGAAATGTCTGGGGATATGGTCCAGGGGATGAAAGCCTGGGTGTTCAAGAGTTAATGTGATAATTTAGAGAAAAAAATTATACTCTTAGCATCTGGTAAAATAATCACGTGAACAATGAAGATTTTTTTGAGAATAATACCTACACAAAATAAATGCAAAGATTAATGGGTTGGAATTAGCATGGTTACTCCCTTTTCAGGAACTATTAATGACAGAAATTAGATGTTTCAAAAGGGAAAACATAAAATGAAAGTAGAAGAGAGAAGTGTGAATAAATCATCAACAGAGACATGAACTAGCCTGAAAGCATGACTTTGCTATGATCTAAGAAGAACTTGAAAAGGAAGGACCTCCTTTTGTGCTCACATGTGTGTGTGTGGTGTGTGTTTAAAAGCTGTTACATTTGGGGACAGGCAATATTACCTCTAAAATTAATCCCATCCACCACCTCCCTCTTACCACAATAGTTTGTTTAATATCCAATAAACCCTAAGCAAGGTGGCACAATGAGGATAGCAAAAAGAGCTATTTTTTATTATTTAGTTATTTACCCTGGCACAGTGCACCTGGGATTTCAGAGATGGCATAGCACGAGGTACCAGGGATCAAATCTCGGTGCTTGCGCTTGTCAGGCAGGTGCTTAGATTGCCGAGCTACCTCCCTAGCCAAAGAGCTGTTTGACACAATTAAAATAAAGCTGGCAAACAGCTGATATTTGATCTACCCAAATATTTTAATGGTTTTAACTAACATCAAAAAAGTCAGTAAATATATGACTATTACATTTCTTTTTTTTTTTTTCCTGTATTTTAGGGAAGGGTCTACAGGGTGTTGAGGGTCTCAGTACTGGATCAGACTCATAGTGATTTACCTGTTCACAGCCTCCTAACACCTGGGATTGCAGGTGCATGCCACCAGACCCAGTCTCCATTGCCGTCTCAGCATACCCAGGGAGCGGGGCCATCACTGCAGGCCTGGGGAACGAACCCCAGACCCCTGTGCCTGCTTGCAGGTGCTTTAATCCACTGAGCAATTTGGCGGGACCTCAAGTACTACATTTCTGTAAATTACTTTGTGGAGCTATTCTGATGGATTGTACCACATATCTTTAGAAAGGAATGGGGGTGGACGTACTTTTCCAGGATAAACTTCCCATGGAGGAATCTGCTGTCCTTCCTACACAGAAATCTTTCCCTTCAAAGTTAGTTCTTGTCTTTCACACCAAATGCCCCATTTGCAATTTAGGAGGTTAAAAGGAATTTGTTGGCCGAGTTGCTGAGGCTATTAATTTGCATTTTTAAAATATCATATTTGTCATTTTTATGTTGTATTTCACCACTAGCAATAATAATAATTAAATAAATTAATAGAGAATTCCTCTTGTTACTAATTAAACTATGAGAAAGTATAGGGTCAAGCATTTGCATGTTCAGGATCATGATGATTTGCAATTGATAGAAAAACAAACTAAATTCAGGGTTTTCTTCCTTTCTTTTTTATCTTTATTTCTATAGTTAGTGTACTCATAGTGAAAATTTGGTTTGTTTTATTCTCATCAGGAAAACTTTTAATTTTGATCATTTTTTTTAATTAGAGAAAAATTTAAATTAGAAATTCAGTGTTTCACAAGTCAAAGTTAGGGGTAGGCACCAACAGTAGTTTCTATAGCAATATTACAAAATGTATTTATTCCAGTAGCTTTTGCTGATAAAAATGGAGTCGGCCTAACATACACAGCATTATACTTTGGCAATAAAAATAAATCACTGTATAAGCAAATTGTTTTTTTAAGAAAAATATGTTTACAGTTAATATTAACAAGTAGGTGCATTTGTTGTTGCCTTAAATTTTTCCTGTGGAGCAAAGAATCTGTCTTCATTTAGAAATAGTTACATAAATCAAACATTAGAACAATTTTATATTACTGTATGAGGATTTACAAGTGACATTTCTGGTTTATTTTTAAAAGATGTCTCATTTGGTATTTGATTATATGTATTAAACTTATTACCTATAAATATCATTGCTAAATTGTCATAAAAATTTTATTTCACATTGCTTTAAACTACATGGAATTGTTTTTTCTTTTTTCTTTGAGTTGAATGGTCTATGAAACAATATGAATTTCTTTAATTCTAAAGATGCTAATCTTTTTGTTTGACATTGTTCTGGGACCAGGATACCTTTTGAAAAATTGCTCCCACTTCAACTATGGAGCTCTAAACTGGTGAATCAAGATCTATCAGGGATCAACTTTGCACAGATGTAGTGTGGTCTGATTTGTGAAACTCAAAGCATTTTCCAAAGAGAGACACAGAGACAGAGAGACAGAGAATAACACCAGTGGTCCTTACATCTCTTATGCTACTTGTAATAATAAGCTCCTCATTTGTGTTGGTCTGGAGATTTTTTTTAGTCATAAATAACTAGAAAATAAATTAATAAATATTTTTTCGCATTACTAATTAAAATATGAGAAAATCAAAAGTCAAGTATACTCATGTTCTAGAGGGCCTGCCAAATAGCTCAGCAGATTAAAGTGCCTGCTTAGACAGATGCAGTGGTAGGGTTCAATTCTGAGCTTGCCATGCCAGCCTGGGCCCCAAGGCACACTGAGATGGGATTGAGACTGGGCGTGGTGGCTCTTGCCTATAATACCAGCTCTTGGAAGGCTGACACAGGGAGATCACTAAGCATCCATTCTAGGTAGTGAGACCCTGTAGACCCTTACTAAAATACAAAAATAAAATAAAAAGAAAAGTATACTCATGTTCTGGATCTCATTGCTTATAAATGCTATAGGCGCGCATGCACGCTCGTGCACACACAAACACACACACACATTGCTATGCATTGTCACACTGAAGAAAAAGTAAAAGCAGAAACAAATTTTCATGTGAAATTATAAACACAAACCTTGAATTGTTTTTGCTCATGCTTTTGTTCATAAAGTATTACTATATTGATTTAAGCCTGATTGAAGATGTTCTCTTATACCTTCATTAGAAATTGTTTTAAATTCAAAGAAAAGCTGAAAGTTAATATAAAGAAGTCTAATATAAATTACTGCTGTTTTTGCACAAAACAGGTGCACCAAATGATGGAGTTTATTTTTATTTTCTAAATTCTTTCCATTCATATATTTTTGTGTTTTTATTTCAGCCAGCTAACTACTTACTTTATATTTTATCCTATCCCATGCCTTCTTAGACTCCTCCAATCTGTAAAAAAAAACTGTCCTTGAATTTTATGAGACTGATATTTTTGATGGCTATTAGTTAGGTTTTAAAGGATTGCTAAATTAGATTTTGGCTAAAATTTTCTCATGATGAGATTAAATTATACATATAGAAGAACACCAACCAATTGCATGGTATGCCCTTCCACATTGGTTATCAGTGTGGCCTGATGCCTTAGTGATAGTGAGAGTAAGATGGTTAAGATGGATGTGTCAGGCTTTCCCACTTGAAGTTACTGTTTTTTACTTTCCAACAATTAATTAGAAGATGCTGCCTTTATATAACATTTTTTCACAGTGATTTTTAGCAACAAATATAAATTACAGTCAATACATCATTGTTAGGTTTTTGGTTCAGGAGAGATTATGAAGAAGGAGAAGAAGGAAAAGGAGAAGAAGAACAAGAACAAGAACAAGAACAAGAACAAGAACAAGAACAAGAACAAGAACAAGAACAAGAACAAGAACAAGAACAAGAACAAGAACAAGAAGAATCCTTGATTCAGGACACACAGAGTACTACAGAAAAGTTTTGACAATCATCTAACCCAAGAATAAGGGAGCTGGGGCTGCAGAAACTCCTGCCAGGGTCCGAATTTGAGGGGCAGACAGTGTCATGTGTGTATATGATTGGGGCTTCCCTTGTATGTGGGAAGGATAAGAGAAAGAAGAAGGAGGAAATGGTCATTGGGAAGAAAAGCTATTTTTTGGGATTCAACCATGTTGAAGTTACTGTTTTAACCTATCTGTTATGCTGATAGCAATTATTATTTGACATTCACTAATGGTAATTTTCTATTTCTTGCATTCCTTCTTGTACTGGCTGATACAATGTATGAAGTTGAGAAGTTTACAAGTTTAATTAAGTGACTCAGCCAGGGTTCTTACTTGGTAGACGCCCTCATCCTGTACATGTGCATTGTGAGTTCTACACCCCTACCGCAGGGTAGCCTGCATATAGCACAATGAAAGGACACAGGCAAATGCTGCTGCTTCTCCATTCACTCTCACTGTTTTTTGCCATCATCAACTGATGCCTTCTGCCATGTGCCATTCTGCCTTTAAAGCCAGCCGAGTATGCACTAAAAACTTCACAAACTGTGAGCCAAGCAAAAATCTCTTCCTTAATTTTGGATCTTTGGTATTTTGTCCCAGCAGTGAGCGAAGGGTAATGGAGACAGAATTTGGTACCAGGAGTGGGGTCATTTCTGTAACTCCATGATTCTGTTGTTCAAGAGCTTTTCGGAATGGCTTATGGGAAGAGACAGGAAAGGTTTGGAGATGCTGCCTGGACAAGAAGCCCATGAATGTCTTTGGCTGTTCTGTATGGCAGATTCTAGTCAGAGTTAAGGAGACCAGAAGGCTAATAAAAATCCTGCCTGTAAATACCATGCTGGGGAGACTTCAGCTAGGGAGAAGGAATGAATTGGTTGCTGGGATACAGATGATGCATATTATGGCTTGGAAGAAAGTCTGTCTGCATTTGTCTCACATCCAGAGACTTTGCCTGAGACTGAGATTAAGGGCAACAGACCAGTTAATCTGGTAAAAGAAATTTCAAGGCAATCAAATATTGAGACAATGGTATGGATATTGTTGGGATGGATTTATTTATGTTTTTGTTGAGAATCAAGAGAAAACACCCAAGCAAGATGATTTAAAATGTGCGTTTGGGAAGAAAGGAAGCACTAGGAAAAGTGTGGACTGCAAAGATATGTGTAAGGTTTCCATTGCTCAGGAGGAACAGGAGAATAAAAAAGATGTCCTGAGGATACCACAGGAGGCAGCAGGTCCTCATCCTTTACAGCTTCAGAACTGTAAGGCTGAAGGCCTTTGCTTGGAGGAAAAAGCTACAGAGTGTCATGCTCCAGAATGGAGGAAGCAGCCCCTCCAGGCTCCAGAATGGTGATGGCATGGAAAATTTGTTCCTTGGAATCAGGATCAGAGTGTTGAATGATCCAGGCACTTAACACTACAGCCAAGAGAGAAGAAAATCTGGCTTCTGCTTCAGTTGGCAGCAGAACTTGGCATCATCCACGTGGTATTAGTTTTTCATGCATGCAGAATGCAGGAGTTCTGAGGTTAAAAAGGATTCCACGTATATTTTAGCAGGCCTTGGAGACCAGACAATGTGTAACTAGGAGGAAAGAGTGTAAAGCTTTTAGTGAGAAGCCTATTGAGTGGAAACCCCAAAAGTTTAGATAGGCCAAGAACATGGATTGTCTCAAGAAAGCTGCAAAGATTGAGGAAAGCTAGCCCCAGATTGTGCAAGCTACAATCAGCAGAAGTACCATCGAGACGGAACAACCTGGACCTCATAATTTCCCACAGATCATCTTGGATGTTCAATGTGGATCTACAGGACTCAGTGATTTCCCTGTGAGATTTGGGACCTATTTTGGTCTCAATGTTTTGTATTCTGCTGTTTGTACCTTTGGAACGCTAATGTATTTCTTGTGCCATTAAATTTTGGAAGTGTTTAACTTTGGACTTGGATTTTTCTGCCGAAAAATGCTGAAGCTGTTAGGGCTTTGGCAGCTCTTAGAGATGGACTAAAATGCCCTTTGCATAAACAGATATGTAAAAGCCTTTGGGGAGTAGGGACAGAATGTCATGGTTGTAATGCAATATAATGTTGGTAGACTTAATACTAGCTCTTAGGGATTAGGTAACCCTGCATTATAGTGTTCAAGTTGTGAAGTGATAAAATAACCCTGTCTTTGTATCTGGAAACTGGTTTAAAGAAATATTTCCTGCTGTGAAGTTGATAAGGGGTAGCTTGTGCTGGTCAATACATTGCGCCAACTTCAATAGTTCAGATGTTTAATTAAGTGACTGAGGAGGGAGCCAGGGTTCTTAGCTTGCGAGCATCCTCATTCTGTACATAGACCTTATGGAGAGTTCTACACTCTCACCCCAACCTATCTATCATGCTGACAGCAATTATTATTTTGACATTCAGAAATGGTAACGTTCTATTTCTTGCATTCCTTCTTGTACCAGCTGATACCCTGTATCAACTTGAGATGTTTAGAAGTTTAACTGAGTGACTCAGCAGGAAGCCAGGGTTCTTACTTTGTAAGCATCCTATCTTGTGCATGGACTTAGTGTGAGTTCTGCTCTCCACCAGAGGGTAGCCTGCATATAATACAAGGAAAGGACAGAGGCAGATGCTGCTGCTTCTTCCTTTGCTCTTTGCTGTTTTCTACCATTGTGAGCTGCTGCCTTCTGCCACGTGCTGCTCTGCCTTAGAACCATGACAGTGAGTATGGACTGACATCTTTGCAAACTGAGAGGAAAATAAACACTTCCTTCCATAACTTTTATCTTTTTCTCTAATTGATTTATCTGTTTGTGAGAGTTGTGTCTTAACTTCTTCCACTACAATTATGTTAGTGTTTACTTGGGTTTTCATGGCTGTTATTATTTGTTTTATGTAGTTGGATGCACCAGTGTTTGATGCATATATATTTTTAATGGTTATCTCTTCTTCTCCTTCTTAGAATTTTGCCCTAACAGGTATGTAGTGACTTTCCTTGTCTCCTTTTACCAATTTTAGCCTGAAGTTTATATTATCTGCAAATAGCTAATCCAACTTTTTTTTTTCTTTTTTTTTTGGTGGAACCTAGTATTGAACTCAGGCCGTTGAACTTGCCAGGCAAGTGCTCTTTCAACTGAGCTATCTCCCCAGCCTCAAACCCAGCTTTTTTTCTGTGACATATAGGATTGTTTGTCACTCTTTGACTTTTATTCCATGCATTTCCTTTTGTTTTTATTGTGTTTCTTGAATGCAGCATATTGTTGGACCTTATTTCTTGAGTCAGTATACTAGTCTGTTTCTTGATTGGTATGTTGAGCTCAATTACACCAATGGTTGTATCTAAATTGGCTCATCTTTTTCATGCTATTTTCCTATTGTTAGCACCATTTCTTCTTCCTCTGTTTAACTGGTTTCCATGCTGGGTGGCTTCTTTTTATTGGGCTTCATTGTTTGTGGTCTTTATTATGTCTTTCTTATATATCTTTCAGAGTATTCTATAGAGCTGGTTTGGAGGTCATGAATGGCTTCAGTTTTTCCATTTAATGGAAGTTTATTATTTTTCCATTGAATTTGAAATTTTGTATAGGGTACATCAACCTGGGTTGAAGACTGTTCTCCTTTACTACTTGAAAAACTTTCCTCTACAATCTCCTTGATTTGCAGGTTTTTGTTGAGAAGTCTGCTGTGACTCTGATGGGTTTTCTTCTGTAGGTGATTTATTTTGACTAGCTGCTCTTAATATTTTGCTTATTAAGCAAAATTTCTGGAATATTGATTATTATACTCCTCAGTGTAGATTTATTTTTCTCATGTATATTTGGGTTTCTATATGCTTTGTTTATTTGTATGCTAAATTCTTTATCTATATTTGGAAATTTTTCTGCCATTATTTCTGAGAAGTTATTTTTTAATGGATTTTGCACTGTCCCCAGTGTTTTTCCTGACTCTCATTTTGTTCTATGCTTCCTTTTGAGGTATTGTTGGAATGATTTTCTATGTGTGTGTGTGTGGTCTCTTCCTATTTTCTAGATATCATTCTTTTTCTTAGTTGCTAGTCACATTTCTATCTTCTAGGTCTGATATTCAGTCCTTATGTTCATTTAATCTGTTGCTTATACTTTCAGTGGAATTTTTAACCACCTGTATTTCTATTTTAATCTTTTTCATTGATTCTATTTCTGGTTTATCTTGGGCATCCTTCAACGTATCCACAGCTGAAGCCAAAAAACCCATCTAGAAG
This sequence comes from Ctenomys sociabilis, assembly GCA_004027165.1. Taxonomy (NCBI): domain Eukaryota; kingdom Metazoa; phylum Chordata; class Mammalia; order Rodentia; family Ctenomyidae; genus Ctenomys; species Ctenomys sociabilis. The sequence continues at coordinate 81,412 of PVKA01002471.1, read as the reverse complement.
CGAGAAGACACCCAAGCTGAAGGCAAAGACTGAAGCTCCCCTGAACAGTGGATACCAATGCATCCTTCCTCATTTCCTTTTTATGCCCCAGGTGGTGAGCCATGATAATGTGGATGCTTTAGTCCCTAGAATGTAAAATTGCAGAGCTGATTTAGTTAAACTTTTAAACTTCTCAAGTAGACACAACAATCAACAATTAACCACTACATACACAGAAAGAAGCAATGAATTTAAAAAGAAAAAAAAAAAGAATAGAAAGAAAAAGGGAAAGGGAAAGAGCACAAAACAAAAAAGCAAGAGCAACCAAAACAAAAATCAAAACACAAAGCAATAAAAGAAAAACAAAACAAAAAGGAAAAACAAATGTAAAACACTAACCCAGCCAACTACCAAAAAGAAAATCCTTCAGAGTAAAAGAAAAAATGACAGAATTCCTCTAGTGTCTGAGTAGGTCCAGGTCTGATCCCCAAATGTGTCCTCTAGTTAACTTTGCACATGGATTTGCACTGGGTTTGGGTTTGATATTTGGTTCTGGATTTGGGGGATGGGATTAGATTTCTGTGGCTGCAGATCCTGCCAGCCATTTAAAACAGAACAAAAAGAAAAGATATAATTAGAAAAGAAAAGACAAGATAAAAGTGGAGGTCCAGTCAGCCTGCTTCTAAGTCTTTGCTCCCAAGCACACGGCTGATTCACCAAATTTACCGCCTGCTCATTCCCATTGTTATTACTGCTTGAGCCCTTTCCCCTGCACAAGTCCTGCCTGTGCATACTGGCCCGGGCCTATGGTGTCACTGGCATTCACACTGGAATTAGGGCCCTGAGTCCCACTAAGTGTGGGAGTAGGAGGCATCTCAGGCTTTTCCTTCTAGCCACATAAGTTCAGGATCAATGGTAGGAGATGAAACTGATTTGGAATTTGATTTTTTAGTGATCAAATGGTTTAAAATTCCTGTGATAGAGTCTACTTGCTTATAATATATTGTTGTCTGTATGGATAAGAGATTACAGTTTATTTTTATTTTTCTGTGGTACAGGGTTGAACTTAGGACCCCTCTACTGAGCTATATCTCCGGGCCCTATGGTTTATTGTTTTATGGTAATATTTTATATACTTTTGATACTATGATAACTACATCCTGACATAAAGAGTTGAGAAGAATTTGTCTCTCTTTTCCAGTAAAATTGTTTAAGGCTTTGTTTCCTTTTATACTTTAAAGTCTTTAAAACTATGACATCAAATACTTGATAACACAACAATTTATATGATTTATTTCTTGGCTCTATTTGGGTATATTTTGTCTTTCAAATGTCTGATTTTTTTCACTAAATATAGTTTGTGGAGAGATAATAATTCACATATTATCCTCTTATAATCTTGCAATATTTAGTGAACACATGATTCTTTGCTACTAGTTTTGTTATACATATTAAGACACTTTACAGACAAATTAAGAATTTGAAGACCAAATAAATTTTACTATTATCATCGTGTATTCTATTTTCCAATGCATTTAATTTCTTTGTGAATATTATAATTTTGGTATCTGTTGATTTTGTGAAAAATCTTCCTTTGAAAATTTGTGAATGGCATTTACTGACAATTAGCTCTTCATATTTTAGTCTACTGAGCATGTTTCCCCTTGGTTATAGAGAGTGGTTCACTAAATATAAAATGCTCAGTGAATGTTTGGTGTTGACTAACACCTTAAAGATGTCATTCCCAAATTTCATGTCATCATTCTATGTCCCACTGTAATTTTTTCTGTGTTCTATTCAGTTTCATGTGTTTTTTTTTCTCTTTTTTTTTTGTTTTAGCTTGAAGTATAATACAGAATGATTTTTTCACATCTATATAATTTCATATTTCTTAGCTTCTTCTGTCTTTGTTGTGTACTCAGGGTTTGCAAGATAAACAATGCATAATTTATAGGTTGATTGTGTAATAGTCACCCAAAGAGTGAAATACAAAGAGTACATGAAATCTTCTCACACACTACACACTCAAGGGATCCTGCTGCGCGCTAGATCCCATGGCATCACCCTGCAAGAGTCCAGGTAAAAAAAATTAGAGCCCATGACAGAGCATCACATGAATGCACTGCACCTCTTCAGTTGTCCTTTCCATTTCTGCTGGGAACAGTCCTCATATGAGCCTTCCACTGATGCATTTGAGCTGGGTTAACAAGTTGCGCATTAGTGATCAGTCCATTGCATTTGGTTTGATATTTATCAATAAATATATAAATTTTTGAATATTATTTCTTCAAGTATTTACTCTGCTCTCCTGTTTACCTCTCTCCTTTTTCATGCATAGAAATATGTTCATTTTTCTAGATTTTTTTCCATTTTACTATTGTAAGCATATGATAATATTATCCAATCATCTGAATTTCAGTTGTACTTATTGTCATATAAGTTTTTCATTTGCAGTTTTGTTTATTCAAGTGTTCTAGCTTTATCTTTGCTTATTTGGGATATGGGTTTGTGAATTTTGTCCTTTGAACGATCCAGTTTTTTGCTTCATTGAGTATTGTACTTTTTGTCTCCCTTTGATTCATTTCTACTTTATTTTTTCCTTTTTTCTACTAATATTGGGTCTGACTTGTTCTGTTTTGATTTTTCCAGTATCTTAAGGCAAACTATTAACTTGAAATTTCTGTTTATCTAATCTAGGTACTTATGGTTATTAATTTTGCTGGGATAGCTCCTTTAATTTTATCCCATAAATTCTGTTATGTCTCTGTTTTCACCTGGTTCTTAGAATTTTTTAAAAAAAATATATTTTCCGTGACCTGCTGCTCATGTAAAGTATACTGTGAAATCTCTATGTTTCTACATTTTCCGAATTTTGCCTTGCTGATAATTTCTGAAATTATTCCATTATGATCTGATAAAATGCATGAAATTATTTGACGTTTCTGTATTTGCTAACATTTGATTTATGCTAAAATATGATCTATTTAAGACAAAATTCTGTGTGATGATGAAATATAGATAAATACCAGGGCCTGCTGTGCCAGCCCCACTCTTGGGTCACACAACAAAGGCAATAGAAACTGGGCATCGTGGCACAGATCTGTAATCCCAGTTCTTGGGAGGCTGTAAACAGAAGAATCCCTATGAGTCCGATCTAGTAGTGAGACCCTGAGTACCTGTAGACCCTTCCCTAAAATACAAAACAAGAAATACAGATACATAGATAGATAGATGATAGGTAGGCTTTTGGATGATATGCTTTCTATATGTCTTTTAAATGTATATAATTTATATGGTAGTTTAACTGATATGTCTTTGTTGATTTTTTTCATGTGAAAGAGAATGTTGGCAAGGATATTCAAAGTTATTGAAAAGATTACCTACTACAACTATATCAGGGCGTATCTCTCCTTTTTATAATATCTGATATTCTACCTTGTAGCATATGTGTGGGTGCCCCTCCAAAGCCTCATGTGGTCATATATGGGGCTTTTCAGAGGTGACAGGATGAAGTGTGTGTGACACTAGTGTTAAGAGTGTGTGATTACTAAATTAGCCCACTGATTGATTTGGTGTGGTTCTCATTATGGATAATGGGAAGCCTCAACATGGATACGAGTGTTACCCAACTTAATAGTATGTAGTTTAGATAGATTATAAGGGACAAGAAGAGCTGCTATCCTTTCTTGCTGCCTTTTATGTTCTCTTCCTTTTATTACTGAGACAAAATAGCTGATGGGAGAGAGAGGTTTATTCAACTCACAATTTGTAATCCTTTCATTCCATAACAGCTGACTCCAAGGCAGGATGGCATGGCAGAAGGCAATATTTCAAGACAGAAGAAAATAGCAAAATCCACAAAAGCAAAATGGGGAAGAGCAAGCCCCTTTTCCTCCTTCATAGTGTATTTAGGCTATCCACCTCCTAGGGAGGGTGTGGCACTCACAGTCCCTGTTTCATCCTCTTGAACAGGCTCAGAATATTTACAATGTGAAGGCACCGACCCCATACTAAATTGCTAATGTAAACTTCTAATCTTTTCAAGCATACAGAAAGAGTAATGTCCTAGAGCAGTAAGGATATGTCCCCCACACCCCAGCACCTAGAACTACTGAGTTACTTGGTTAGGCTTATTCTAGACTTCCCAAATTGACACACTAACAACCATCGCACCTGCTCCACTTTGCCATGTACTATTTCTATTCTGTGCTGCCCCTTAGCCAGGCCACCTTACCTTGAGGCCAGCCAAATATATCCTGAGACCTTTGTGAACTATGTTCTTCAATAACACTCTCCTCCTTTAATTTTGGGCTTTGGATATTTTGTCTCAGCATTGAGAAAAGTAGCTAAAATAGTGACATTTGGTGTCTATGTATTATCAACATCATCTTATTGATGGTTTGTACCCTATATCAATACACAGTGACCTTTTATTTCTTCTGAACAATATTGGCTCACGGTCTGCATTGTCAGAGGTGAGTATGGCTGTTCTTGCTTGCTTTTCATTTCACTGAAATATTACCTTTCAGCACGTGGTGATGATGTAACTCTCTTTCAGAAAACAGAAAGCTGAATCTTGTTTTCCTAATCCAATCTTTTTGTTTGTGTCTTTTACCTGGAGAATTCAGTCCATTTACTATACATTTTGTGTTATTGTTAGCTCTTGTCAGTTTGTTATTTTTCTTTGAGTTGTTTTGAAAGATCTGTGTTTGTTTCTCCTTTGAGCATCTCATTGCTTTCATTGTTTGCTAAACTAATCATGTTGACTCTTCACTAACATTCATGTGTTTGTCTACCCTTCTTATAAAATGTATTCATTTCCAGGCTCTGTGACTATGTTTGTTTTCATTTGTTTTCCACATGTAGGATTGCTTTAATTATCTTCCATAATGCTGGTTTAGTGCTCAGATTTCTCTGTTTTATGCTCGTCTTCATACGTCTTTCTCTTACCTTTGATCCTCAATGATAGCTTTGCCTGACAGTCATTTTCTTCATAAGCTTGAAATACATCACCCCATGCCCTGCCAGGCCTTAGATACTTTTTCTGAGAAATCTGCTGTTACTCTGATGGGTTTGCATATATATGAGACTTCATGATTCTCAATTATAGCTTTCAATATAATTTATTTGTTCTGTACTTTTGGCAACATAACTATAATATGACATGGCAAGGTGCTCTGGCCATGTTTATTAGGGCTTCTAAATGCTTTCTGCAACTGGATTTCTCTGTCTTTCCCAATAATTGAGAAACTTTTGCTCTTAATTTTATTGGATAAGGTATCTTCCTTTATCTTGTACTTTCAGTTTGTTCATCTAAATTTTCATCTCTTAATCATGTCCCATAGATACTGTGTATTCACGAATACTTTCTTGATCCATATACTTTTCTGAATGTGATAATTCATCAAACAATTGTATCCTTCCACTTGAGATACTCCATTTGTGATGATTTCAACTCAGATTTTTAATTTAGCTTATTGAGATTTTTATCTTTTTTTTTTACAATCTTTATCTTGTTTTTAATGTTTCCCTGTCTTCTTTAATTCATTCAGATACTTAGTAGCATCATCTCTAAAGTCACTCATCATTTGTAAAAGCAATCTTTGTAAGTCACTGTGTGGTATTTCATTCCTTTTCTTAATTTTATATTTTTTCATGTGTTGGATCGATTGTGTTTTTTTCTAATTTTTGTATATCTGGTACAGGGTGTCACTATGTAGCTTGGACTTATAGAGAGCCTCATGTCTTCAGCCTCCCCAGCTCTGGGATTACAGATGTGCACCTCCACACCCAGACTTGGGCAATGGCTCAGTGCACCCTGGGGACTGGGATCAAACCCTGGTCCTTCACTTGAAAAAGCAGGCACTTGGTCTGCTGAGCTATCTCACCAGCCCTTGTGTTTCTACTCTGAGATCTGATAAAATGTTGGGATGGTTATCTCTTCTATTGCTATGTCAATTGGTCTGTTAGTAGTCCTCTCTTAAGAGCTGGATCTCCAGTACCACTCAGAAGGTAAAATACAAGTACAATAGCAACAACCACATGAAGACAAATTGGATGGCAATATATAGTATAAAATCAATTAAAACCAACACTAGCTTGAAGGGCCATCACAGGGTGATAATATTAAGCTGAGCTGTAAATGGCTATGGTCGACAACTTCTTTGAATAACTCACTATTGTTGTGGAATGCTGGACTGTATTGGATTGTGGTGTCGAGTTCAAGCACCTAAGTTAGGTGACAATGACAATGGAGTGCCCACCTTTGACAGGTGTAGACAAAGGAAGGGGTATAGAAAGAAAAAAATCATGATGTGTGTGTATAGACAGTACAGTTGGGATAGATAACGCTGTGCTTCTACATAATCCTATGAGAGGCAAGATCTGCACTAATGGTGGTTGGACAGGATATTATGTCGGCTTCTAGTACTATGGTCATCCACTAGGAAAATAATTATTGAATTTTTGATATAATTCAGATATAAAAAATAAGATAAGTAAGCAGCTACACTGTTAATTTACTGATAAGAGACATCTGCTAAAATAATATCTGTAAATATAATATCATGTATGCACCTTGTATGATACCAAAACATGAAAACAGTTTGCAATGTATTAATTTATCGAATCTGTCTTGTTAAGGTGTCTTGAAACTGTCTGATTGATATTTGTACTTCAACAAAATAAAAAATAAATTAAAAAAAAAAAAGAAATTTGGCAAGTGTAGGAAGGCACCTCCAGGAAGGTGGTTGTGTTTGGGTCTTGACCCTCCTCCTATATTAATAGGCTTATCTTTCCAGGGAGTACATATTTTACTTTTTTTTTTCCCTCTTTCTTCTTACATTTATCTGTTCTTGGCCATATGAAAGCAATATAGCTGTTTTCTGTTCTTCACCTTTCTCAATCCCAAGTTCTCTTTTATGCATGAAACTGAGGATTTGATAGTTCTTCTCACATTTTAAGTTGGCTTAAGGTGGCTCTTAAAACCCTTTTATCTCCCATTTGCCTTAGAACAAATTTATTTCTAGTGTACCTTCCAATCAGATCTCTATGTTAAATCCAAAAATAGGATTTAATGGAGTTGTAAAATTCACATTTATTGAATCACTGATGTGTTACACCCTGGAATTTATTAAGTCCAAATAAACAAATGTTTTGTTAAAAAATTAAAAAAAAAAAAACACTAACCATTAATATGAATAAAAAAGAAAGGGAAGAAAGAAAAATTAAGAAGATAAAAATTAATAAAGGTAAAAGCAATAACCAAAATAAGTTTCGAAGGAGGCATGGACAGATAATAAAGGAAAGCAACTAACAGTACTTACATAAGGAAAAGAAAATGGGACAGAGATAAATAAGAGGCTTAAAAATCTATTTATAATGATACAATTTAGTAGATAAAGTAAAAGTAAAAGAAGCTCTTACTAGTCTTCCGGTACTGATTCTACAATGCATAGTGCATACAGTAGCGGCAGTGGTAGTGGGGTGTCTGGGCCATTGCTGAGACTCGGTGTAATTTCTTTTGGTCCTGCCAGAATAGCGCTGTCTACATGCCAAGCATTTTTCTAAGTAAGCTACAAGACTCATGAATCAGATATAGTCTGCCATGTGGCTTATTTGTTGTTTGGGAATTTTTTATGCACACTCAGAACCACTGGAAACCCCAAATTGCTTCATAGTATGTCAATCCAAAAGCTGGGCATTTGCTCAGAGGTCAGAGAAGGTGCAGGTGGGGTGTGGCTTATGTCCATGCAGAATAATATCTTGCAATGAATCAAGGAACAAAGGAAGACCTCAGAGGAGTTCTACAATGGATGGGGGACCCACAGGAACAAAGTGACCCACTGGGCAGCCTCTGTGCAGGTGGTCTTTAGGCATTACCTCCTCAGTGAACCAAATGAAAGAAGTATCTCTCCTGGCTATAAGAGTGTGGTGACACCAGCTACCATACTCATCACAGCTTGAACTCCCTGCCTCTTAATTTAATCACTATGGCTGCCACTAATCTGCACTGTGTCGCAAAATTTCTCAATGTCATTTTCTTCCCAGCTGTATTTCCAAACTGATCATCAGAGTAACTCATGTCCAAATAACAGAATTTATGTCAAGAAGGTATTGGCACTAGCTTTCCAAAGTAGAGAGAACACAGCAAGGAAAGTCTTCTTCCAATCTAGCTTGGCATGTAATAATCATTTTCATACCAAAACCCTGCACTAATTGAAAACCTGCAACAAGTAGGTTTCTTCTCCTTTTATGACTTTTTGCCCATTGCTTACTGTTGGAGCTTCCAGCTATCTCTGAACTTTCTTTGTGACTTTTGGCTTCTCTTTACCTGTGAAGCCAATTTTAGAGAGTTAACTGTTTATGCTTTCCCCTGCACTGCCTTTCTGCCTTTCCATGTATTGAGCTTTTTTGTCCCTTGTCTCCTTGGACTGTTTGTTTTTCTTCAATTCAGAAACTCAAGTAAAAAATAATTCTATCCACTGTGTTACGTACAAGCCCCTTTCAATGTATATTAACCAGTTTAATATTACTGAACACAGCACCTGATGTGAGCCTGGTGAAGCAACAGAGGCTTAATTTGGCTCATGGTTTGAAGAACTTAATCTGTATGTATTTGACTCCAAAGATGAAACACAGAAGAAGAACACAGAAGAGCAAAAATGCACAGTTGATGACAGCTGAGAACCAGAGCAGACAGAGAAGAAGGGACCAGACATACGAGAGAGGTAAGAAGCCTACACCTCTACAACACAAGGGGAAGGACGAGCCACCAGTCCAATAGAGCAAATTCCTAAACCAATCAAGTTAGTATTGCTCCCTAACCATTGCACTTTCCCTTTTTGTGTCTAGTAATTTGGGATTGTAAGGAAGACATCACAACACAGACTAATAATTGTTACCATTTTGATTTTGTTTTTCAAGTCCAGAAATGTGAACAAATCTGCGTGAGGTAGGTATACTTCAAATCTCAAAAGTTATCCAGCATGATTCTAAGCAACTTATTTTTTTATGAGAGGAAATTGTATCTTTTAGATTTTGAAAGTAGCCAGGAGCCCTGTATTCCTAACTCTAAAGTTTAGTCATCTTCTAAAACCTTCACCTTTTTTGTAAATTAAACTATATACCTGGCACCAAAAATGATGATCAAGTACTTAATACCTGGTGAATTTTTGTGTTGACCAAACAGAAGACAAGGTTCTTAGACAAAGTACAAGTCAGAGTGAAAATAGTACAGAGGTGTCTGTAGGTAGGACAACCTCAAAAGAACTTGCCTTGAGAGTGATGTTTCTACAAATACCAGTTTGTACATATTGTTTATATAAAGATTTATTTATTAGGTGAAAATTCAAATATCAGGAATTTTACCCATTTAACATTTATAATTTTACAGGCTTGCCTCTTGTATCTTAGTTTTTAATGTATAACATCTTTACTAATAAATAATTTTAATTGTTTCAATAGAAGCATCTTATTTTGCATTTTCTACAGTTACTTACCTAGTTTCCATTACCTAATATAAATTCAGTAAACACGTCATTATTGAACAGTAGAGTAAATAATGTAGATTCGTACATATTCCTGATCAAGGGCAAGCCAAATTACTCAGTAGATTAAAGCACATTTAAGTAGAAACAGGGGCTAGGGGCTTAATCCCAGGGCTTGCTATGCTGGCCGTGTTCCCAGGGCATACTGAGACAGCAATTGAGACTGAGTATGGTGGAACATGCTTGTAATCCCAGCTCTTAGGAGGCTGTAAACAGGTGGATCATTAAGAGTGTGATCTACTATTGACATTCTGAGTACTTTGTAGACCTTTCCCTAAAATGCAGAACGTAAATAAATAAATATTTCAAATCCATTTGAACATACAGTTATATTTTTATAGCTGTACAATTTGGAGCTCTAGATGCATTGAATTAGTACAGCTAATGTAATTTTTTATTGATTCCAATGAGAAAAAAAGATAGAATAGCAATGAAAGTTTCAAAACAGGTTAGTAGGACAGTTACAACAATTAATACATTGAATATTGTTATCTTCATAGTAGTTATTCATAGGACAAGATGCAGACATAATATCTTCTCTAAACAATATAAGTACAAACCTTTCTTCTCATGACACAGACAAAGGATCTACAGAATAAGGTATAGGACTACAAGAAAAACCCTGAGGGGACTTCACTGACCTCATAAGAAATATAAAGTACATGTGTTGGTATATAAGTCTTGCCCTATCTAGCATTAACCATCCAGCAGAAAAGTATAAAAATGAAGTATACATCACAGGGCCAAAATATTAAGTTGAGCTGTAAATGGCTATGGTTGACAACATCTTCGGATAACTCACTATTGTGGAATGCTGGACTGTGTTGGATTGTGTTGTCGAGTTCAAGCACCTAAGTTAGTTGAATGACAATGGAGTGCCCATCTCTGACAGGTGTAGAGCAAGGAATGGGTATAGAATGGAAGAAGCATGATGTGTGTGTATGGACAGTAGAGTTGGGATTGATAACGCTGTGCTTCTACATAATTCTATGAGAGGCAAGATTTGCACTAATGGTGATTGAACAGGATATTATGTTGGCTTCTAGTACTATGGACCACTGCTAGGAAAATAACAAGGTAGAAAGTATTAATTATTGAATCTTTGATGTAATTCAAGTATAAAAAATAAGATACGCAAACAGCTACAGTCTCTTAATTTACTGATAAGAGACATACAGTATAATAATGTCTGTAAGTATAATATCATGTATACACCTTTTATGATACCAAAACATTATGAAAACAGTTTTCAATGTATTAATTTATGAAATCCATCTTGTCAAGGTATATTAAAACTGTCTCATCAATATTTGAACTTCAATAAAACAAAAATAAAATTAAAAAAATACAAACTTAAATATATGTATAACAATAAAAATTGTCTAAAATAAACATGATGAAGAAATAAATAAATAATAAAATTAAATTTAAAAAAAAACTTTCTTCTCATTGGACTAGGAGAAAGTAGCTGCATGTCTATTTTAACTATCTTGTATATACATATATAAGTTTTGCACAACAAAATGTCCCTTTATTTATATTCCCCTTTTTGATTTTGTCACAAATGAGTGTTCCAATGCTGTTAGAGGAGCTGTATTTGGACAATTCTCTAAAGGTCTTTCCACACTTGAGGCTAGTCCAAACATTGTAGGTCCTTGAATTCAGCAGACTAACCCAATATAGGCCTATAGTACATAATAGTAGTGAGTTATGAGTGTAACTGGCAATTTTCCGAAGTTGTCAACTTGAGCCTTTCACAGCTCAGCATATTAATATAGCTTTTAGTTATATAATTATTTGAATTAGTCTCAAAGCAGCAACACTACCATTCTATTTTATTTTACTGTGTTTTCTAAATGTGTTTAGCATAGAGTCTCACTATGAGATCAGACTCTTAGTGATCCTCCTGCTTTCAGCATCCCCAGCTTTGAGATTACAGGCATGCACCACCAGTCCAAGATTCAGTCTCTGGCTCAGTGCTTCCGAGGGCAGGGCCAGGATGGCATGTGGTACTGGAGATCGACACCTGGTTCCTACATTTGCCTAAGCAGGAGCTTAGGCCATTGAGCTATCTCTCTGACCCTAACACTACCATCCTAATAGATATTCAAAACATATATGTATATCTGTACAGAGTATATTGTAAGAATATAAATTATTTTGTGTTTTCAAGTGAGAAAAACTTCTTTGGTCAGTGTCCAAAACATAGAGACTCCTTTTAGACATTTTGATAAATCAAAAACATTCTGGAACTGTCAATATTCAAACATAAACATTCTCAAGAATGACATTTTACTGTAATGCTGCTCCCAAAACATTAAAAAAATATATGTACATTGACAAGTCCTGAGAGAAGTGTAGTAAATACTTTATAGTTTAACAGGTTATTTTCTTTCTTCTATTTCTAAATAATTATAAAACTGAACTATTTGGTATATATATCCCAAAATCTAGGACCTGTCCTTAATCTCTGTAAATTTATGTTCACCAGGTTTCCTACTTATAATTCTGCCACCAGGTACACTTTATTCCACTGGGACTGAAGTCCTTTACACAATCTGTGTTAAAAATATTCATAAATCATCTAAAACACAGCTGCCTGTATTTCCAGTCAGGCATGACAAAAATACTCCAGACATAGCTTATATTTTTGTCTTTCCCAAGTTAAAAGAAAACAGGATTAATCAAAGCAAGTCAGTGATGTTTGTCTTATGTGCCACCAGATCCACAGTTCTCTTATGTTTCTTCTGTTGATATTCATTTCTGTCCACATCTTTAATTTTCTCCATTTTTATCATATCCTTTTGTAATAACTAGTAAGGATCTAACATCCATTATTTAAGTATTAGAGAAATAGGGTTTCATATGAGGAGCATAAATTCCTCTTCAGCTGTGCAGACATTGCTGAATTGAAGCCTGGCCTGTGCACACTAACTATGGGTGCCTTGATTTTGGTTTTATATCCAGAGTATATTATAAGGATTATGCATAGCAAGAGTGTATGGATTCTAAGCAAAGAAAAATTCTGGAGAATGAAGTTTGCAATTGTTGAGTTTAGGATTATCACTGAAAGCTGCCAAGGGAGAGAGAGCCCTGTATTCTTTTACATGGATTTTTCAAGCGTTGAAGCATTGCATTTTGCAGTTTAACAAATATTGTGTCAAGCATTGTGCATTCACTAAGAGTGAAGTAGTGATTGTGATAGACAAGACTTCTGCCATTTGGGTTATAAGGCTGTGAATGAAATATATCATCTAAAGGTAGATGAAAGTGCAAGGTAATTTTAAATCTGGATATATTTTCTTTTGGCTTCACTCTTCTGACCCCTGCCCTGCCCTAATCTAGTAAAACACCTTTTAGAAGGATCCAGGGAAGAACACAGCCACTCTACAGAGAATGGTCAGTAAAGTCCTTTCTATGGTGGCACTGAAAATCAGCCTGCATAGCCAGAAAACCAAGTTACCCAAAGAGGAAAGAGTCTTCCTTTCTTATTTCCTATCTCATGGAAAATTGAACAAGCTTTCAAGAGGAACAAGCCCAATGTATTTAAGATAAATGAATACACTAGTGGGCCTCAGGCATAGTTAATTATACAAAGGATGAAATGATATATTTTGGATTACAGAACAAGAAAAGGGATTTTGTAGGATTTTAATATGTGAACACTCCAACGTTTCATTTTTATTATTCATGTAAAACTACAAGCCATTAAAATATTTTAATTAGCACAATAGCAAAACTTGGATTACATCTTAGAATATTCATCAGATACATTATGGAAAATATGTTACAGGTAGGAGATAAATGAGAAAATAATTTACAATATTATAATTGTAATTGCGAGATAATAGATTCAACTAGCATAATGCAGAGGAAACAAAAGGGGCTGATATATCTATTTGAGGTCTCTAATATGTAATATGTCCAATGGCTTTTGGAATCAGGAATATATAGGTTTGAATCTTTCTCTAAAACTGACTGAGTATGAGGCTTTGATGAGGTTATTTGATTTATGTTGTTCTACTTAGGCAACTACTCAGTCCTGACCAGCAACCATTATTGTTATTCCTGCATTTGAGCTCAGGTGATGTGATTTCTAGGTAACTATATCAAGAAGGATAACTGGTTTCTTCACCTCTAGAAACTGAGTTGACAGTATCACCACTATTGACCCTTAAAAAATTAGTATTATGACAGAGTAGAATCTTACAAGTGATTGTACAGTGACATTTCCCTCTATCTATCTTTTCTGAATCCCTCCTAACGGCTTCATGCGATGAAGTCACGGTCACCCTGTGTCTTCATGGGAAATATGTGCCTCAGTGGCTTCTGCTGCTGCAGCCTCTTCCAGCCCATCCCCAGCAGCCAGCTTTCCAAGTGACTGGGAAGTAGCTGTATTTGAGTGAGTGTGCTTGGTTCAGATGGGCAGAAACCACCCAATGTGGAAATTCATAATTGTAGAAGCTCCAGAATCAAGCGTGACAAAGTCACTGGTACAGGGTTGTTATAAAGCAATAGAAAACTGATAGCAAGAATTAAGTTAGGAAGTGATTCAATGCTAGACTAACTGAATAGACATATCATAACTATAAAATTCTCCATTGTGAATTATGACATTTGTTATAAATGGCAGTGAAAAATATTGACTCACAAAGGAAATTGCTCATCTGAATGCCAGCAGATACATGTAAGGAATATTGCTTTATAAGATAATAGAAGATATCATACATCACGCTAAGAATCTTGACATATACATTTGAGCACCAGAATTGTAATAAAAATAAGAAATACTCAAGCACATGAGAATTCCTTGAAAAACAATTTCAGTCTTATAATTCATACTTGCAAAATTTTGAAATTTGTGGTACTGAGTATAGCCACATGTGATAGAATATTATTCTGAGAAACACAAATTTATTCACAGTTACCCTTGAAATTTATACTAAAGCAATTTAGATTTCAGCTATTTCTTTCTAAAATTATAAGAAGCAGAATTGCTCACCACTGTTCTTTTCAACGATAGAAGTGATTGTTTTTTCACATGAAAACTTTTGTGGACTTTTCTGGAAATTTAACTTTAATAAGTGTAGTCTTTCCTAGGAATATAGAATCCGGCTCCCAGAAAATTAATTCATTATATAGTTTTCGCAATACAGCCATCATATCTATTTTTATGTGTAAATGTGTAATATTTAGTTGTTACAAATATACATTACAAAGAGGAATAATATTGCATTGGTTCTTGGATGTAGATAGTGCCTCTTGTTTCAGGTAGAGAGAACCTCCCATCCACTCTGTGTCTCTTCTGCACAGTGTGAGTGTTGAATTAGTCTCCAAGGTACATTTGAGTTCAAAGACTCTGTTATTTATGACTCTGCCTTTTATTTCCATTTTCATATCAACTAACTTATAGTAAGCATTTAATTTAATAATACCGCCCCTGTCACCTTATGTAATTCTGTCCACATACCGGGAGTAATTTATTAAACCCCGGTCTTCTCTGTGGCTACAAGCTTTGAATGGCACAAACATCAGTTTATCCCATCCGTTCGAAGTAAGCTTCTTCCAAATCAATATTATGTGGTCACCTGTCAGGAAAATGCAACCAAGACAGATCACCACAGGCACACCTTCAACCTAGATATTGATTTGCCATCTTTGATTTATAAAATATACCATGATTTCCAATTAATGCTATTCAGCTGTGTTTGATTGCTTCAGTGTTTGGAGATTTCATTATTGATTTGTTTTAATGGCAATCACATTAAGCTCCCAATCTATTTTATGCAATTTAAAAACATACAAATTACATGAATTTTTATTAAAGATTTTGCTTATGATGGAACAAAAAGACTATAAATGTTTGATCATATGTAATATTTTGATTTTTGTGCTACTTTATATTATAGAAAAAAGCAGTTCTGAATTACCCTAAGCAAATTATTTTAAGTAATTTTGCCCCCAAGGTGATAAGAGATTACTGAAGTGCAGATACAAAATAATCAAGGTATAAGAATCATTATAACATTCTATTTCATATCCTAGAATTCTCTTACTAATCTAAACTTTCATATAAAGTACTTCTTTACTGGGACTGTAAAGATAGCTCAGTAGAATAAGCACTTGCCTGGCAAGTGCAGGGTCCTGAGCTCAATCCCTGGTACTGCAAGAAAAAGTATTTCCTTACTAAGCAAATTTAAAATGCTGCTACCTACTCTAGAAGATGTTAACTGAAATATTTATTAACTAATTCATACCTATTTATTTAATAGCATTTTAAATGAGTGTTAGAAGTTCAGGGTGAACTTATGGTTACTAAAATGGAGCAAAGAATCTATAAATTAAGTAAAAAGCACAAATTTAGGTGTAAGCATAGAAATTTGGACTGGCACTGTTAATCTCATGAAGTATTAAGAGTAAGGACTGGGGCTGTGGCCCAGTGGTACAGTATAAAGTCATGGGCTTGAAGCTTAGCACTAGAGAAAGGCAATGCTAGATTTAAAAGTGATGCAGCCATAGGCAGCAAAAATTTCATGAAAATGTTCTTCTCCTTCTCCTCGTCCTCCTCCTCCTCTTCTTCCTCCTCCTCCTCCTCCTCCTTCTTGTGGACATAGGTTAAAGGTGGCAAAGCTCACTCTACGTGTTTCCTGATGGTATAATTCCTGGGCTTCCAGCGCCTTTAAGGTCTGAATCACGTGTACTCTCACATGCTCGCTACAGCTACAGCACTTTTTTTCTGAGCAACCAAATGGAAGATTGGGAGAGTCACTAGACTTTAAGAGCCACAAATCAGGACTGTTAAGTTGCTATGGTGATTTGAAATGTCCCCCAAGAGTCATATGCTAAATAATAAATAAGCCTTGGTTCCCGACTGAGGACTTTCTGGGGAGTGACTGGGTCATTGAAACTCTAACTGCACCAGGTAGGCTGATCTACTGACAAGGTTGTATTTTGATAGTATTATCAATACGGGATGGAAATGAGGGATGGGGCTTAGTGGAAGGGAAGAGACCACAGTGGCATGACCTTGGGGACAGCATGTGGTTACAGGCCCCTACTCGCATTTCTTTTCCACTTTCCCTTGCCTCACGGCTGCCATGAGGTAACTACTTTGCTATAATGGGATCTTCTGCCGTTATGTTGTCCATCACCTCAGGACCATGAAAATAGAATGAGCTGACCAGGGTTTGAAACCACTGAAAGTGTAAACCAAAATAACCATGCCTCCAATAAATTCGTTTTCCTATATATTGTGTTACAGGAATGAAGAGCTGATTGGAAAATCCATACTTGGGCCATGGATTGAAGTGATTTTTTTCCTCTTTTAAGTTTTTTTTTATTACTTTTATGACCATTTTTGCATGCTATATCTGGTAATCTGAAAAACTAATTAGAAGCCAACACTATATAACAATTTATTGAATCCCTATTATTTATTAGTAAAATTATGTATTATTTCTAATTTTTAATATGATCTTCTTTTAAAAATTAAAAATAAATTAAAAAGGATAATACTATGTGAAACCCCTTTTATAAAGACCTGAATCCCATTTGTGGAGTAGGAGTTCTCATGGTCTAATTCCAAGTTTAAGATCCCACCACCCAACCAATCGTATGAGTAATTAAGTTCCAACATCCAAATCTTACAGGAGACTTTCAAAGCACATCAGAGATAACAAAAAATGAATATACATTGTCAAGAAATAAAATGTGAATTATTTAAAAAATAAAACAAACCAAGATCCTTTTTAGTCAGTGGCCATAATATGTTTCTGTGAGCCCTCACAACTGACATACCATTCCAATAGCTTTCAGGATGATTTTCAGATATTTCTTTCTAAATGATAAAAAAATTAATATGGTTGAGGCAAGTAATATAAACAGGGAATAAGATAATGGAATGTGAGGCCTGGCCAAATAGCTCAGCAGATTAAAGCTCCTGCAAGCAGGCACAGGGGCCAGGGTTTCGATCCCAGGGCCTGCCATGCTGGCCTTTCCCGTAGGGTGCTCTGAGACAGTAATTGAGCCTGAGCATGGTGACAAGCACCTGTAATCCCAGTTCCTGGAGGCGGTAAACAGGTGGATCACTATGAGTCTGATCTAGTAGTGAAACTCTGAACACCTTGTAGACCCTTCCTTAAAATACATACACACACACACACACACACACACACACACACACACACTCACACACAAGAAAAGATAATGGGACATGATAATGGAATAAAAGTTCAAACCTATCAGTTCCTTTTTCTTTGTTAGTGTATTTTTTGTTTCCATTTTTACAGTTCAGTTTTCTTACAATGAAAATTTATCTAACACTACTCAAGGTGTCTTACAAGTCCTGTCATTCAAGTGATGCTTTTAAAAAGATTTATTTATTTATTTTGTACAGGGACTTACTATGCAGCTCAGACTCATAGTGAACCTCCTATATCAACCTCCCCACTGCTAGGATTACATGCCCAGTTTCCATGGCTGGCTTGACACCCAGGGTTCCAGCACAGGCATGGCATGCAGCACTGAGGATCAAACCCAGGTCCTCTAGCTTGCCAGCTAGGCACTGTTTCCCCAACTCCAGGGGATAATTTTTATGTACTAACTAAATTTCTTGTCGATGTCTTTTTGTAAGAACAAGCAGCATCAGTGAATACATCTTTCAATATACTTTTTAAAGATTTTCTAACTTCTTTATTAACAACACAGGATACACTTTCAACATATTTTTCCACCATAATTACATTAGGATATTTATAATTATTATATGCAAATTACTCTAACTTATATTTTTCCAATATTTCACTTAAAATATGGGGTCCAAATGCTTAAACAAAAATTTTTTTCTTTTCCTCTCTCTTTCTTTATTTCCTTCTTTACATCTTTATTCCTTTCTTATGCTAGTGATTAAGTCATTCATATTCAGCAGTAACTCCAGTCATTTTAAAGAATTTTTTAAAAATTTAAATGATAATCTAAGTTCATTGGTATAATTTAGACCTGCATAGTAACCTAATTCATTATAAGGAAACTTCACCTCTGCATGATAGTTCTTGATTCCTCTTTTTAACCCGTTCCCATTTCTTCTTTCAAAATCCCTTTCTCTACCCATTCACAAAGCTCAGTTTTCATTTCATCCTTCTTGTATGCATTTTTTCTTTCCCCCTCTCCTCTACCTAGTTCTCTCTTCCTTTTGAACAGTTTTCTTCTATTTCATGTGTGTACTGCACATTTTAGTTCTTATTTATATTTTTAATTTCTCAAATCAGAGAGATAATGTTTACATGTGTATCTAACATATTTCATTTATGTTTTTGGTCCCAAGTTCCATCCATCCACTTAGTTAGAAAAGTCTCAATTTTATCTTTCTTTATGGTGGAGTAAAGCTACATCACATACGTAAAACCACAATATTTTTAAATGTTCATTGGTTTCAACATTTAACTATTACAATCTGCAGTGCAAACCTGGATGTATATATGTCACTGTGATGTAATACTTCTCCTGAGAAGATGCCCATAAGGTGGATATCTGTGTCAAATGGAACCTCTAGCCCTGGTTTTGTGAGAAAATTCCACATTGATTCCTCAAGTAGTGCATCAGCCTACAATTCCACCAGTTCTTACAGCCCCACCAGCATTTATTCGCTGTTATATTGATGATAACCATATTTTCTAGGCTGAAATGGAATTTCAGTGTTTTTTTTAAAATTTTCATGTCTCAAATGACCAGTAATGCTGAATATTTTTTCATATATTTACTTGTCATGTGTGCTTTTGCTTCTGAGAATCGTCTGACCATCAAGTATCCACTTTTGGATTGGATCTTTAAATCTGGAGGTCTGATTTTTTTTTTTTAATTTTTCATATGTTCCAGATACTAGTCTGTTGTTGGATAAACAGCTGCAATAAGATTTTTCTACTTGATGGGTTGTCTTTTCACTCTGTTGGTAATTTCTTTTGTGTGCAAAAGGTTTTGAACAAGAAGCAATTCCAGCTGTCAGTTCTTCGTAGTGTTTCCTGTGCAGTGAGTTTTTCATGAAGCCTTTGCCTACATCCATGCTTTCCAGAGTTCTACTCACTCTATCTTCCAGCAGATTTAGCATTTCTATTTTAATATTTAGAACACTGATCCATTTTGACTTTAGTTTAGTGTATGGTGATAGACATGGGTCTAGTTTTAGTCTTCAGAATGTAGAAATTTTAAAAGCTTTAGTCAAGTTTTCCCTAAGAAATTTCTCCACCTGGGACTGAACTTGTATCTCCTGACCTTTGCCCCCCGGTGTGTTGGTGTGTGTGTGCCACCATCCTCAGCCAGGCAGTTTTTAGTTTCTTCATACCTTTCTCAAGCTATGAAGGTGTTTTATTAGAATATAAGATTTATGGCCTTTATTGGTAATTCTTACATATAATTCAGGAAAACATCTAAAGGAAAAAAAAAAAGAAAGCAAAGATCTTCATATGATTTTACAGTCATGCAGGCATTACTAGATTAATGAATCAGTTTCCAAATTGGTATCAAGATGTGATAGCAGAGAAAGTTTTGTTGTAGTAAGAAAAGATCAAATCAGTTTAGTAACATATACATATATTACTGTGTCACTCTCACAGTGACTGACATGTGACACTTGGCACCTGGAGGTGTGTGAAGATTTAAGGATGGGCTTGGTCCCGTGAGCCAGTGACCACGATCCTCCGTCACATGTGCAGTGTGGTGCTGCAGAACAGCGAGGCTGTCCAATCACTCATGTTCTACTTCAGGGTTACCTAACACCTACCATTTAAATCAGGCTGAGGCTGTACAGCCATGGGTATGGAACTCAACTGAAAATAGCCAGAGAGAGTTCAGTGGGGGACTCTTTCTAAAGGTTTTATATTTCCAACCAGAGAAAGAAAGTACTTTCAGGGCCAGGCCTCTAACATTTTTACCACTCAAAAGATGGGAAGGGCCAAATAGTTACAGCTGATCCTCATTATTCACGGAGCCTATATTTGCAATTTGTTTTCCTTGCTGAAACATTTGTAGATCAGTATTGAATGATGCACTGTAGCCATCATATGTGGGGGTACAGAGAAAGGTGATACGCAACAGTCTCCATCCTGTCTGAGGCCAAACACAATAAGCTCTGCCTTCTTTCAGCCCCAATAGTGTGAGCAAGGGCCCTGACCATATGTACTCTATGCTACATTGTTGTGCATTTGTGCTTCTCTCTCACTGATTTTGATGTTGAAAATATCAACACAAGTACAGCACTGGACTGCTATCTGGAGTAAGTGCAAGCACAGGGTGATATGCCTTCCAAAAGAAAATACATACCTACTACACAGCCTTGTTCAGGCTGATTTACAGTGCGATTCACTGGAGTTAAGGAACGTGCAGTCTGTACTAAATAAGGTGTTTTTAAAGAGAAACACACATAAAAGAAATCAGTGAATTGATAATTTGAAATTCTAAGAGCAGTGGTTCAATATCCACCACTTCTGTTTTTGCAATGATTTTATACGATATAAACAAGAATGAATTGTATTTCTGGAATATAAATTTTTGGTGTGGTAGAACAGGGAGAAAGAAGAAGTGGATTGTGATCCAAATGAAACCAGCTAAACCTTGGTCGCATAAGGGAAACGTACATTCCAAAATACTCTGAAGTAGGTTGTGTAATGTGAGAGATTTTTGGAATGTGCTCCACAGCTCAGCATCACTTCCTCTGAAATGGGATAAAAGCAAACTTTGGCCTCATACCTTGAGCAACCATGAAGCACAGGGAATGTTACTTTTCAGGGTTTTACAAAAACCTGAGTGTAGTTGTTAGATCACTGAATGCAATGTGTAAGAAGTGTGTCGTATGTCTAAGACTTCCAGAGAAAGGGAGCCAGTGTGGAGAGGTCACACCAGAGGTATAAACAATGCCTTAGTACTTACCTATTGCTATATAACAAGTTACCCCCTAATGTAAAAGCTTTTATTTATTTATTTTCACAGTTATCCCAGTTTCTGAGAGCCTGACATTTTGGGGCAGCATAGTTATGTGGTCTAACTAAAGGCTCTTTGTGAATAATCAAATTTTAACCAAGACTGTTGCTCTCTCAAGGCAAGCATGTTCAAGTGTCCAGGTTAGGAGAACTGGAGATTAAACTCACTTAAATTTTTGACAGGTCTCTGATTCTGGCCAAATTTTAGTCAAAAGTTCCCTGTTATCACTGCATGGGCTTCTCCACTGATGCCTGAGTGCCGGTCCTCATAGCCTGGCAACTTAGCTTTCTCCCAACAAATAACTCCCCACCACACAAGAGGAAAAGTGAGACACAGACAGGAAGAGAAGCTACCGTTTTTGAAGCAAGAAAGCATGGTAGTGACACTCTATCACTTCTAACATATTCTGTTAATCACACAGACAAGCTCTGGTACCACGTGAAGAGAAACTATCAGAAGATGGAACGACTGTCTCTGAGAATGGCTGCTACAGTGCTGTTATGTGAATATTTGAGTAAGTGAAGATCTAGTCCTGAAGATGAGGACCACAAGTGCAACAATAGAAATGGAAAAAATTGTAAAAGAAATTGTAAAAGAAGACAGCAACATATACCATAAATAGGACTGAGAGAAACCACATACGTTTCAGTCAGGAACTTTGTAAGCTTGAAGAAAGTAGTTGACATGATGGTGGACACACAAGAGGAGGAAAGATGGAAAAAGTGAAGAGAAATAGGTAAAATTGCTACTTAGAAAAAAATTACACCACTGGGAATTTTGTTTCATAAAAC
Organism: Ctenomys sociabilis; assembly: GCA_004027165.1. Classification (NCBI taxonomy): domain Eukaryota; kingdom Metazoa; phylum Chordata; class Mammalia; order Rodentia; family Ctenomyidae; genus Ctenomys; species Ctenomys sociabilis. The sequence goes on along the minus strand of PVKA01002471.1, from coordinate 59,124 downwards.
CCCCACTAAGAAATAAAGGAAAGTAGAGAATTTTTTAAATGTCAGCTATTAAATGCCATAAAATTTTAAAAGAGAGAATTCCAATAACAAGAGCTTCCTTTTGTAATCACATGCATCAAATTTTAATCGAGAAAACTTTACCTAATCACTTATTACCCAGCACTCACATAAGTAGCACTCATTCAGTTTGTGGACTCTTCCAAGCTAGGGCAGATAATTCACAATGTTTATTGTTATTTTTCAGGACAGACACAAGATGGGGTTGACTAGAAAAGACTACAGTGGGCATTATTTGCTTTCTGCTTTGTTATTTGAAATTGCTTCTCTCTTTTTTTATACTAACCAGTAATATTTTTCTATTTCATTAGGGTTTTTGCGGGCTCATCTCTATTTCTCCTAGAAAATAACCCACATGAGAAATTGTGTGAAAAAACTATATGCTAAAAGCATGTAGAACATACCCAGTATTTAGGGCTTCTGACTTGTAAGCTATAGCTCACACACGCTTCTGTGCTAATAGACTTTCCCTTCCATGTTTTCCCAGGTTGTTTTTCAGTTTCAGATTTAGAAGACAACATTACATTGTGCAAGCCCCAGAAGCCCCACACTGATTCTTTACTGTTCAACTGTCCACTGTTGAAAGATTGTCTTTCATTTACCAGATAGCCAGCATTATCCTAAATTATAGATAAATATTTATATGCATGACAGGCTCACTTGGGAGGTTCCTAGTTTGAAACATCTCAAAAAAATAGTACATTGGGAATGCTGGTAATTTGCTCTGCTTCCATTCATTATATTCATAAATTTTGGAAGGACATTATCTCACTGTCAGTCCTGTCAGGATTGGGAGTTTTGAAGGTCATTAACTTAGGGACCTCTCTCTTACATATTGGTACTTGTATAGCAAGTTACGCACATGTACCAGGCACTGCTACATGTCTTATCTTTTCTATCATAGCACTAATCGCACCCAGTAGTGTTCAATTCCATAAACATGCACTGACATCTTCTCACTATACTGGCATAAGATGCAGCATAACTTCAGGTATAGCTTTCTGCCCAATGGCAAATCTCAATATGTTTGCCCAAATTGAATGCACAACAGTGTCAGATGACTTCGCTAGTGATCAGCAGGAGCCAAATTGGAATTCGCAGTGACAATGACAGCAGCCCTGAGCATCACTCTCTCCGAGCCGAGGTCTTCACTTCTGGTATTCTTGCACCTCTCAACTTGTCCTGTAACTGTAACAAAGCCAAGGCACAAAATTGGTCAGAATTGTAGCTTCTGACCAGAGCCAGGTGAAAAATCCCCATCATGTATTAAATGGAAGCCAGTTATATGGTGAGATCTCCACTACATTTTTATATTTTTTTATTTTCTTACGTATTTAGCATAGGGTCTACAAAGTCTCACTATGTAGATTGGACTCAGAGTGATTCTCCTGTTTTCAGCCTCCCAAGCACTGGGATTACAGCCATGCGCCACCACACTCAGTCTGTCAGCCGCTCAGTGTGCCATGGGGGCGGGACCAGTGCGGCATGCCGGGGATCGAACCCCTGCTGCTGCTACTATTTAATTTTAGTAGATTTCTCCATATGCAATTTATACCTTCCTGGAAATGATTTACTTATTCAAATAAGCATATCATTCATAGATAAAGATTCTGATATCTAATCACTGATTTTTCAGATGATGCTATCTTTCGAAAATTCTTCTGAAATTACCTTCAAAATTGGCTTATGAGCTACAGAAAATAAAACAGACACATCCTTTGTTTTCCACCATGTAAGGAAATCAGTTTCCTTGCTGTACTATTAGAGCTAATTTATTTTTCCTTAATGAATGTTTCCACACTTGATTTTCAGCCAGTTTTTATTCAAATGTCTTGGCTGATGAGGAATATCTTTCCTTTAATAAACAATAACAATAACAGCAACATCTGTTCTTAAAAGTTCCAGATTTTGACACCCAGTTGTATGGTTTTTAGAACATGGAAGTCTATTTGCTTCTTTATTCTCATAAACATTGTTAGTGCTACTAAAAAATTACATAAGTACTTAGAATTTATTTACTGTAAATCAACCAAGGAAAATCCCTGTATAGAATTAAGAAAGAAAAAATGGAAACAATGAAAATTTAATCAGATTAGCGCAAGCTATTAAATACAGATACCCATAAACTGTTGATAGCGAGAAAAACTGTAACAAGACCTGTTAAACCTGGGAGTGGTTCAAGTCTCAAGGAAAGCTGAGTCTAGACTGAGATTTGAAAGAATAAATGAAAATAATTTCTCAGAGAGTCAAGGAAAGATTAAGTTGTATGGAGGGCAGGTTATACCTTTTTCAACAAAAGTCATTGAGAAACCAAAATGTAGAAAGTCTTGAAGGTCCTAGGTGAAAGGTAGATTAACAGGAAGCAGCGCCACTCTGCAGGTGTCATCCTAGTGTGGGACACATGGACCTATCTGAAGGCAGCAGGGCAGATACTCATGCCTTGTTCTCTTCTATGTCTCTAACTAGTGTGGCCACACGGTCCTATTTATACCACTGCTGGAAGCTGATATCCTCTGTCACTGCCAGCATCAGGACCTGTCATGCCCAAACTGGATAACTATAATCTCCTCTTCCAAGACTTCCTAGTGAGAGCAGATGCTGTGATATCTCAAATTGTTATTTGTTACAATCAGAAAAATATATACTTATGAAACATACTTGTCAAGGGAAAAGAAAATCCAGATCTTTTTCTTCACCACGTTAAAAGTCACGGGAAAGCTAGGACCATTAATAACTCAAACTAGAGATGAGCTCTGGTGACCAGAGCACCACCTGAAGACTTGGTCAGTGCTTGTAAGTATAGAAAATTAAAACAAATGTCAATAGGGTTGGTGAATCAATTAGGGAATGAGAAGTCATGTTCCAAAAATATTCAGTGAAATTCTGCTATTTTCACAGAACAATGATGAAATATCATTATAGCCATCAAAAAAATTTACATTGAGAATTTTTTCCAGTTCAGTTCAATAAATTAGGCTCCAAGTAGTAGAAACAGAGGTATTAATCAAAAATACCTGGCAGTAGGAGAGATAGTGGAGTTATAGAACTATGTTTGTTAAAGAAAAGATAGTCCTAATATAATCTGTAATTATAAGAGATTATTCAATGGAGGTGAACAATCTGGACAATAGCTATAAGACAATGAGTAGTAAGGCTCTTAGCTCTAGTTGTCTTTCATCAGCCCCATAGAGCTCCTTGCCATCTCACCCTTCCCCTTTCCCATTTCATTTTCATGCTACAATATAAGCTTTTTCCCAAGGCTTTTGTTGTCTCTCATCAACAACTCAGATAGTCATAATATAATCTCTAATTATAAAAGTACTACAGTAATCAACTTTTGAATAAATATCTCCTAATAAGCTTCTATGTGCTTTAACATACCAAAGAATGACCTGGAACCATCTGTGATATAAGGCTAAATTAATTTTTAAACTTTTAAACAGGAGCTACATGATCAAATAATTTTAAGAAAGGTAATATACATCCTTCCTGTATCCCTTTGGAAAAAAAAAAGAAATTAAATAGATGTTTTAGACTCAACATACTTTTGAAACAGAGAACAGAACTGTTCTTCTCCCTTCTGTCTGTTTTTAGCCAATGAAACCCATTTATGGAGAGCACATATTTCATGCAGAATGCTCCTGCAGAAGTTAGGAACAAAACCCACTATCAGTCAGAACAGCCATAAATGCCAGGGCTGCACTTCCTAGCACTGTGACTGGGGAAGAGTCAGTGTCTCCGCCTTTGTTACTTTGTTCTCAGAGGGTAAAAGTAGAACATCTGCCTCTGAGTTGTGAGAATGAAATGAGATGAAGGGAAGGGCTGCTGAGCTCAATTCTCGCCACAGTTAACACTCATTGTTCTGTTAATGACAAATAAATCACTTACTGTCATGTCAGTGAAAGAGGGTATCAAAATCCTAGGCATGTCTGACACTCAGAGAATGATTCTGTCTTTTATACTGTAGTGGAGTGGAGGTGAACAATCTGGACAATAGTAGTAAGGCTCTTAGCTCTAGTTGTCTTTCATCCACTCTATAGAGCTCCTTGATAGAGCTCCTTGCCATCTCACCCTTCTCCTTTAACCTTTCATTTTCATGTTACAATATAAGCTTTTTCCCAAGGCTTTTGTTGTTTCTCATCAACAACTCAGAAGGCTTTGGTACAAATTTCTGTCGTTCACTAACCACAATGTTCAAAATACTGAAGATATAATTAATGAAGAATCTCTCTTCAAATCCTCTTGAATGCATGAAGTCTGTCCTCACTAGTAAGTAGTGATGAGATCTCTATCACCAGATGCAGGGATATTTTGGTACTGAATACATATAGTCCTTGGAGTTACCCCAAAGCTATTCATGAATGCAAGCTCTGTTGGTCATCTCTGTCACTGCAGCAAAATTCCTAGCATACGCAACTTTAAGGAGGATGGATTTATTTTGCCTCAAAGTTTCAGAATTTTCAGTCCATTGTCAACAGATTCAAGGCAGAAATATCATGGTGGAGGAGTCTTTTTTTTACTTTGTAGTACCTAGAAGCAGAAAAGAAGGGGCCAGGACCACATGTACTTAGTAGAATTATCTCTGCAAGGCTCACTAAACACACCCAGAGGATACTTTACCTACATTCTAGGCATTTCTCCATTGGCAGGGACAGCACAGCTCTCAAACTTCCCCATGGCAGACAGTGGAGGATAAAGAAAAGAAGACAAGATTCAGAATGCCAAAAGCTGAGGTCAGGTGGAGCCCTCTTGTGTGATGGAAGAAAGGCACTGTCTAAAGACTGCAGTGCATTCATGAGGACACTCAGCAGGTTAATGTCATGTGACATCCCTTCGTCTATCAGCGAGTTCATGTGGCTCAGATGCACTACTCGTGCTCTCAGTCCTGGAGTAGCTTATTCATGAGGCTCATGGGCTCTGAGTATTCTCATGGCTGATCTTACTTTAGTCCTGCATGTGTGGTGGTATTCAGCATTTGGCCACTCCTCACATTCAACCCTATCAGTAATGATCAGGAGAGCCATAGATTCTCACATAAAATGCTAAGCAATACACAGATATCTTTCAAATTAATAACAAATATCAATTCTCCTCTGCTTTTATTCCTGGGAAAATATCAATATTTTTCTAAGGAAACTGAAGCCTTAATTTATCAGACATTTGATGTCTTAAACATCTATATTTAAAATATGAAATTAATTTTTTTGCTAACATTTAAAAATGTATAGATCTAGTTCTACACAATAGTGACATATATTTATGAGCAAAAAGTAATAGGCTGTTGTGAGTCTTTACACTTTGGAAAAACAGCACAAATGGTTGCTTTCCCAGGAATTTCCTAATCCATAACTAGCATCATACATTCGCTGGGAGATGTTAACAAAAAAAATCAGGAAACTAGCAAAATGGAGATGATCAAGGAGTATTTTTAAAAGTTGAAAGCATTTTCTCAGTCCTTTCTATTTGTCCTGCATGAAGACCCTATCTCATAATAAAATTAGTGCAGATTTTCAATATGCTGGCGTAGCATGGTGGCATTCAATGTAAATGATTCTTCCCTAAGACTTATCAGCATTATATTAGAAATGTTATGCAGAATAACAGTATCTTTTTGAATTCCTCTTCACCCTTCCATATTATATAATGAAGGTGCATTATAACAACAAAATTATTGCCAAGTAATCTTTGCTCAGAAGAAATTTGACTTGGAATGAAAACCAATCAATATTAATTAAATAAGGGAGAAATTTAATGACTGAAAACAAATTTCTTGCTTTAAGAAGCCTCTACAGTCCCTGGTAACTAGCGTACTAGGACTTGGACTCCCGGCCTGGCTTATCCTTCCATGTGCTGTGTTTGCCACATCTTTCCATTTGTAGTCCTTCACACTGAAGTATTTCACCCACAAATACAATTTCTAACTCTTACAATGTCATTTCTGATCATGTAGTTTCCTGTACTTCAGGTTTCCGTTTACATAGCTGTTGAGAGGCAACACATTTCTCATGCAGTGCTCCCCATTGGTAGAACTCATAGTGCTCCTACTTAAATATAAACTCTGCAATAGCTAAATTATTTATTATGGAAAAACCACTTTCTATTCCACTGTGATGTTATGTTCACACGTTGAGGCTTTTCTCCTCAGGCAAGAGTTAAAATTTCTGATACATAGAATGCAATTTAAAGGCCATTTAAAGTGATTTAACATTTTTTAATGTTGAGTTTAAATATGAAAGGGGAAAAACTCATTCCCCCAAAGTAATATTTTAATTAGGGTAAATTGAAAATTTTGTTCCAGCTATTAGGAGAGAAGTTCTTGTAAATTGGCAATAATGTTTAAAAACTTTCTGTTCACAAAATGAAGAATTTTACTGTATAATAGCCTAGAAAATGAGCTCCATTCATTAAATACTTTCTTTCTAGATCTTTCTCTTTCTCTCCCAATCTGCCTTTTGCAGGGCAACATTCTCAGCTGTGAGGAACTGCTCAAGACGAAGCTTGTAAGAAATGATGAACTTCGCTTCTGCAGTGACGGGGAGTCCTCGGCCACCGCCAGCTAGCGGTGAGCTGGCCACGAGCAACTCTGAAACAGAGTGCCTTAGCGCTCGCCCCACCTACAGATCAGCAGAACCTGCAGAGTGCTTCAAGAGCTGGGAAATGGGAAGGGCAGGTCAAGGAGATGGACGCAAATGCAGCTGTGCTACAGTTCGGTTTTAGAGCAGCCAGGAAGGAGCTAGGAACTGTTGGCATTGGAAAGTGTTTTATTTGGCTTTTCTCAAAGAAATACTTAAAAAGCACAAGAAAAAGTGCAACTGTTTATATTTTCTTCAGTCTTTTAATGGAAAAAATGGGCAGCTCGTGAAATATAAGTAATCTAACCTGGGAATTACTCTGGCTCATCATATCAGAGAGGGTAGGTAGTTTGCTGTTTCATTTCTATGAAAAGCACATTTTAAGACCTTAAATTTTGATTAATTGATTCACTGGTTTATACATTGTGTGATTGATTTTTGTGAGATTTCTGAACAAGTACAAATTTGTAACATTGTTTCTTCTTCAATGATAAAAAATGAATATGAAAATATTTTTGTTAGTATATTTTAGGTAATAATTTTCTTGGTTTTAAATTAAGAAATATCTACTATTTTCTTAAAGAATTTACTCATATTAAAAGTTCTGTAAGATTCTACAATATAAACATTGTAAAAACTGTATATTGTAAGCATAAATATGTTTTCCTAATTAGTTTCATTAGCAATTTATTTTATAAATTTTACAAAATCATTTTTGTGAGTAGACATTGTTTATTTTTAAATTAATCAAATAATCCATTTGTCTTTTACTAAATTAAATTTCCACTAGAAATTAGGCTAAAATAATGTAATATATTAAACTTCATATTATTCCACCATGTAGTCTAAGCTTTACGTCTTTAGGTCTGAAATCGCATGTTGAAAATATGTTGTTGGGGCCAGGGAGATGGGCTCAGTGGAATAAGTGCTTCCTGACAAGTGCAAGAGCCTGAGTTCAATCCCTGGTTCCATACCCCCCCCCAAAAAAATAATATATATATATATATATGTAAATATATATAAAATAGTGCTATGAAATATACAAACACTTAACAGTACTTGTTACCTCCACAGTAACTGTGGCTTGTAAAATAGTTACAGCTGACAAGTGAATTTCACTATAATCTTATAAAATTATTATTAGTATTACACTTCATTTACAGAAACTCTTGTTTCTACAGATAGCCTTCTAGTAGGTGTAGAATGCAGATAGCATTCTTGTAGAATGTAGGTAGCGTAATCTCTAAATCTTCTCCTAGATCTATCTTGATGATTTGGTGTACTTGGAGGCTCGGAACATGACTATTGCTATTAATCATGTGCTCCCAGATAAGTATGCAGGTATAGAGACAATAAAACTTTTATGAGTTCCATAATAATAGGCAAAGCCTTCAGGTTTAAACCAAAGTTTGTACTTTGGGTCCTCAGCCTTCCAAATCCCAGGAGAACAAGGACAGTAGATAGCTGAGTTGTGCATAAATAGTTTTCCAACAGCAATGAGAAAGAACTACAGATCCAAGTTCACTGAGAGTATAGATTCCACAGCGTTTGCCAATGGACTGGATATTTCATGTGGGAAAGATTTCCAGATTACTTATCACAGGGGTTCAACAGAGAAACGAACATGAAAGAAATTGAAAATAACGAAAAGAAGAATCTGTTCAGAAAACATAACGTGGGGTTCTATCATCAATGGAATCCAAATAAATTAGTTATCACAAAAGAAATACTGATAATTTCCCTGGCAAACACAGCGATTTGCTACAAAGTACTGGAGGTATTACTACCTGCCCTCACCACAGTTTCATAAGGTGGATTTTGAAAGCAAAAGTCAATAGTGCTTAATGCATGAATATTAATAAGGAAATCAGCCACCTTGGATTCACATCTCAATTCCGTCATTCATGTTGTTATGTTTATAGTCCTAATTCATTTTGTGATGTTCCTTTGATTCACAGGACAGTAGGTATTAGCTTGGATGTTATATTTCTTGGTATTTTTATCTTCTATATTTATTCAGATGATTACACTGAAAAACACTGTATTTTACTCTGTTTTATTAACATTTAAAGACAAAAATTTAAACAAAGATGATTCTTTTTTTATTTGGTATAGGATCTTTCTGCACAGCTGGGACTCACAGTAATTCTCCTGTGTCAGTCTCTCCAGCACTGGGCTTATAGGCGTGTGCCACCGCACCCAGTTTTGGTGGCCAGCACTGTGTACCTGGGTCTCTGGGGCTGGCATGACATGTGATACTGGGAATTGAACCCTGGTTCTTGCACTTGCCAGGAAAGCTCTTAGAACACTGAGCTATCTCCCCAGCCTGTTGCTTTACATTTTTTTGAAGAATCAGAAACAGGTTTTCTATGAAGCTATAAGGACTTTTATGTATTATGAAGTACACAGCCATCTCTAGAGTGTGAATGTGAAGGTACAAAGTCTTTCTGTGCCTCCAAATATAATCTCAAACTCTTGGCTACTGGAAGGAATTTCCATATTTGGCACAGACTGAATTTAAAAAACAATCCCTCAGGTTAGGAACAAAATCAACCCAGCCTAAATGGGGCTGTAAGTTAAAGTGGAACACTAAAATGATTTGTTCTAATGTGTTATAAAAATATTGCAGTAAATAAGTTGAAAGTCACATAGGAATAGACTAAAATACCTGACTTCAGCAATTAATAATTGTGTAGCTGAGAAAGCTGCATTGAGCGGTTTGAGCTTTAGTTTGTCATCTGATATCTCAGAGCACTACCTTCTAGGAGAGTCTTGATGAAGAGTAAGCTGAAGGCAAAATAATAAAATAAAAATAGGCAAACTAAAATTTGAAAATCCTTTTTGGTTGGTAGGCTCTTTTCTGCTCCAGGGTCAAGTTATTCGTAGGACTACTCACCCCCTCCATGGCTGTCATCAGCCTCCTGCAACTTTGGTGTAGTTCCCAGCCTGTTCCTCTGGCTGTTCTGGAACATTTTTTTTTTTTTTCGGCAGAACCGGGGATCAAACTCAGGCCCTTGCGCTTGCCAGGCAAGCACTTATTCCACCGAGCCATCTCCCTGGCCCCATCCTGGAACTTTATGATAAAGTGCATAATTGCAGCTAAGCACCATAGTCATAAATAAATCAGATTCACATATATGAACATTGTTATATCTCCCTAATGTAAGAACCTGAAAGAATAATAAAATCTCAAAGATACAGAAGATACCTGTGAAAGGGAAAAAAACTGTTCAAAGAGAACGAACAACTGGGATGAGGGCAAGGAGAAAAGAAATAAGGACAGATGGGAAAAAGGAAAACATGTATGTAGACCGAGGATAGCTTGGAAAATTTTACTGCTGGCTTCTGACAGTCTACTGAAACGAGCAGGTAATGCTAAAATTATTTTCTGTCTTTTGATTTTGTGACCAATTTTGCGTGCTTGCATCATGCTGCTGTGAGTGAAGAAGGAAAAGTGAATTTCAGAGCCATGCATGCTGCTATACAGCACACAACACCTCCAAAAACTAGGATACTGTGTGACAGTGTTTTACTTTCAAAATCTAAGCACAATTTTCTAACCTTGAATGTACCTTCCAACATTCTGATGGGAAAGCTTTGAGTACAATCTTAGAAGAATGCCTAAGCTTGTGCTATCATTCTTGGCCTTTGTCTAAGATCAAGCACAATAAATTTATGCTAAATTTGAAACTCACCTTTACTCTAGTAGTCTCTCAAGATCATTTTTAAAGTCATCAGTAATGGTAAATTTGTATAGAAAAGGGGGAACATTCCTGTTTCCAAATAACATGATGAAACATATAATAAAAGCTTAAATAATGAATATATTCAAAGTCAAGAGAATGCTAACATTTCTTTCATTCAGGTAATTTTTCCATTTTGAAGCCTGGCAAGAGCCATGTGTCCCAGTTTAAAGAAATTCCCATACACAATTTGTATCATTACCACGTTTTATGTTCAGTCAGGTGAAAATCTTGCTGCTTATTATCAAGACTAATTGATGAACTGCGACACCTTTCAATGTTTAACTTGGTGAGTCACAGCTTCGATTCACACTAAAGATTATATAGGAAACACTTAAAAACCCCAAATCCAGACCATACCCATGTCAATTACTTAGAATTTCTAGGAGTGGGACTTATTTTGCTAAAACTCTCCAGGTGATTTCCCATATATAGCCAAATTTAACCATTAGCTAACTGGATTTCACTCTGCTTGCTTAATATGTGTAACACTAGCATTTACTCCACGTTTTGGCTTTCATGAAGAAAATAAAAAAACAACGAAGAAGTATCAAGCCACTTGAAAAGTAATAGAAATACTGGTACTTTGACAAGTAAAGTCTCTCATAAAAACCAGCCACAGCTTCACACTAGCTAACTTTGCACCTTAAACATTGAGGATGCCGGTTGGAAGCATTTTGTAGGCCATCATTCTGTATAATACTAATATCTCTCACATATGACTGTGCTTCTGACAAGAGGTGTGCATTCTAACCCGTGAGTTCATTTATATGAGCTCAATTTGTAAGAATAAGACCTGAAGAACAACTTCTAGGTGTTGCATAGCACTGTGTTGTATGAACACTGGATCTCAGGTGTGACCTTAGGGCTTTCTGTATTTATCTAGATTTAGGTTTAAGTGCCTTCCAAAAATCTCCTTTCTCTTAATTCCATCTTGGATCACCTCTGGCTCCTGGTGGACAATGGCTATGTCTGGCCAGTGAAATCTTCCATCAGCCAGCCATAACACACTGTGCAAGTGTGGGCTCAGGTTATGCAGACTTTTACTGAGTGACCCCTGAGACACTGATTCTGATGTGCTCCGATTACACTCTTATTTCTCTGACAGCCTTCACTAGCAGAGGGCACACCTAAAATAGAAACCACATGCTTAAATATAGTCAGGCTTCTTGTTCCTTGGGAATAAAATAAACTCAAACTCCCCCAGGGTTTTGAGAATGCTACTATTAGCATTTAACTGAGCTGTAAGTTGATTTACTTTACTAGCACATCTGGGCAGTGCAGAGAAGAAAGAGATAGAAATAACCTACATTTGTAAGATACAGCTTTATTTTACATGAACAATAAAAGTAGAAAACATTCTATAAAGATAAATTTTCTGTTCTCTCCTGAGCAATTCATTACAAAACATTGTTCTTCTGACATGTGTGTTAATTTCCATCTATTTTAACTAAGAAAAAGTTTAAAAATACAGTATCCTAGTTCATAGGTATCTATAATAATGCTATTTTTGAAAAAAATCTACTGACTGGTTCCCAGTATAGAAATGGACAAGTAATTGTACTCCTTGTGATATGTAAGACTGTTTAAAAGCCATAAAATTTAAACAAAACAACTGTTTAGTGGACTTTTTACAAAGATTGGTAGTTTTAAGCATCATGCTTTGGCCAGCCTGCCAAATTCTCGAAGAAATTCTGAAAATGTAGAATAGTAGTACATAGAACAGTAGTATATTTATTTTTCACAAGTACCACATTTCTTATTGAACATGAATATTGAAAGCTTTCTTCATAAAAGTTCTGTATGTTTTGTAAGCTAAATGGCAGTCAGTCCACAAGAGTCTGATTTAGAAACCAGGGCTCTCTTCTGAGAGCACAACTTTTAATAATTCTCTGCTAAAGTACAGAAAATCTGTCTTTCTTACTGCAGGATCACCCAAGGCCAAATACTATCATATTAACTGACAAATTAATGAGCATTCATTCTGGAATAGGGTCAGTGAATAAAAAGGGTACTTCAGTTTGGAGACAATTTTAACAAGAAAGTTCTAGTTTTTCATATAATTTTATTTTTGGTCAACAACTTACTAGTATCATTTAAAGCCCAATAAAATTTTGGAACAGTAGATCATGTCCTTTTAAGGACCTTGACTTGGAGTTGAATTAAGACCTACAAAATATAATATTAATGTTTAATATCAAACCCAAAACTGAAGCTTATAGGAAGTGTTCTGGCCCACAAATTTAATTGTTAAGTGAGTGTCAGGCCATATGTTGAGGATTCATTAATTAGTAATTTGTTATGGACAAGAGATAAAATTGGACTATGGCTAATATTGATGGAACATATTCCAGGTCCAAGGTGGAAGTTAACTGAAGACAACGTGGAGGGACGAGAAGCTATCGTGGTGGCAGCTATCATTAATTAGCATGGCAAAGTCTGGTTAGCAGCAAAGGGCAACACATAATATTTTATGAACTTTAGAAAAACGATATTAGTTCCCGTTTTCATAACTTGATTCCCCTAGGCAATACCTTTATCCCAAATATTAATTAGGGTGTTCACTTCATGTGAATATAAATTGAATGAGACAGACTTGGAGGTGAGATGAGATAATGGGATCAGAAGGAGCTGCAACATCATAAAAGTAAGGCGGTAAGAGGTGTGTGGGACCCTGAAGGACGTCAAAATTTCACAGAGTCTCTATTTCACCCTATATCCTTCATTCTTAGCAGCACATTGCACATCTGATAAGCCTTAGGATATCTCTTACCCCTAGACCTGGTACGGACAGCTCAAGCTTTATGGCTCAGTTAACACAAGCCTTTTAACATTTACAACATAGACCTATAGAACAATGGAAAAGCTTCCACGGTGTTGCTTAACAGAAGACAATTATTATGATGTGAAATCTTACATTTCCCTTTCCATTCAAGATCAAAGGTACAAAGGGAAAGAAAAGCCCTTTCTGCCCTCATGCAATTACTGTCTCAGAGAGTTTGCATGTAACTGTACAGTGCTAAATCCATTACACCTGCCATGAAAGCCTTTTTCAACAGTAACACACTCCTAGGGGGAGGATGGCCATTTTTTTTTTCCCCTAAAAATTACATCACAGTCCTGGGAACTCTCATTTTGATACCATCGCTCACTAAGTTGGCACCCTCAGTGGGCAAACATGGTGTAATTTCAGCAGCAAGCTGGAGTCATCCTCATTCGGCATTTGACAAGTGTGAATTTCTCCATAATCTCAAGTAGCCAATGACAAGACCTGTCACCCAAGCAGTGGCACTGTGTATTTCAGCACAAGCCCATTATTTGTCTGGTGACAGAGACTTGTGATGAATGTTTCTGCAATGACATTTGAGATGACAGGGGATGAAAATCCCTAAGTCAAGGCTTGTAGTTCTTGGGGTCTCCAGAGCAGGCTTGTTGTCAGTTAAACTGGCTCTGTGTGAAGCTATGCACCGCGGAGGGCCCACAAATCAATTTACTATCACAGGCTATGAAGCACACTTGTAGTAAAATCAATATAGAATTTCAGGCTCCCTGATAAAGAATTAGGGAGAAAATTATTTACTCTTTTACTTTGCAAATGTTACTTTTAGTCCAATGAGCAGAAGTGTATGCCAGACTTGCCTACAAAGTTGTGCAGTCGAACTCACATTTAAATAATGTTCAGAAGTACTCTGCCATCCTTCCAGCACCTAGTACCACATTTTGGGCAGATATTTTGGCAGAGAGATAAAAAATCTGCATGATGAATGAAAGAATCCTGGTAGGTTGAAATCATAAGATTCCAAAATGGAAAAGGTCAAAAAAATAACATTGACATAAAAATTAAAATGTTGCACTATTATTTTACACTCATAAGGTTTAAATATTTTAACCACTGGAAAATAGACAATATGAAGATCAAGAAAGAAGTAGTATGGAAAATGTTGGCTTCTGAAAAAAAAAAAACTTCCAATATAAAACACTGGCTAAATAATTGATAAATTAACAATATTTAAAGCATGAGCATTTATTTAGACACTGTGTTACTGTGTTCAGGAATTACATATATGTATGCACTCATAGCCACTGTGGAACTCATGAAATTTGGAGAGAAGTCAGTTTTCTTCTCCAGACACCTACGGACTTTCATGCATATCTGAGCTCACCCATCCTGGAGACACTGGCAAGGCAATGGCCAGATCGCCCTCTCACAGCACCTGACCTTAATTTGCAAAAGTGCTGCTGCAGCCATAATCATACTGTTAGCTTTATGAGCTCCTTGAAATTACCTAAATGATAATGAAATTAATAAGAGTGTTCTCCATAAAAAAGCATTTGGATCCAGAATATATATATCATAAATTCAACGCATTCCAGAAATATTCCAGACACTTCTTATTGAAGGCTCAGTATCTTGTAGTTTATTTCCTAAAATTAATTTCAGTGGAAACTAGACAGAATAAATGCAGAAAATATCATGTAATCTTTAACAATGAGGATATTCATGCAAGCACTAAAACACACATTGTAAATCTAAATTCTAGGATTTGTTTGGCAATGGTACTGAAATTCCATTCCTCAAATGATTCTACAGTTGATTTATTGTTATGTTAGTGCCCTTTTTACAATGAAGTTTATGATGTAATGGCACTTAGTTACTAAATTAAAAGCACTTTTCATACAGCATTTAGAAAACAGATAGATTCATATGATTAAAAGCACCTTAGATTCATTTTGTCATTCTGTCTAGAAGCCATAAGAATGCAGTGTAAGATGCATGCCATTCTGTGAAATACCAAATCAACAACTATCCTATTTAGCATTAGCTTGAGCTTTGTGGTCAGAGAGCTTCCACAACCAATCATCGGTGCAATCTTGATAAATATATTAGGAATATTGAAACAGAAATGGATTAGTTCCTCAACTGTTTGCATTAATATATTTAGAGGTGTGGTTTTCTGCTTAATATGATAAAAGTATTAGAGTAGAAATGGTTCACTGTTTCAAAAGATGTTCCTATATTTATTTTTTAATGAATTTTATTGAGAAAGAAATAGCAATAGGACAGTTTCAAAATAGATTGGTTGGAATAGTCACAATAATTAATACATTGCATATTGTTGTCTTAATAGTAGTTATTCAGAGTACAAGATACAGACATGATTTCTTGTCTAAACACTATTAGTACAAATCTTTTTCTCATTGAACTTAAAGAAAGTGGCTGTATATTGAAACTGTCTCATTGCTATTTTTCTCTCAATAAAATTAATAAAAAGTAAATAAATAAACTTTAGTTCCTAATACCCATCTCTGACAAAATTAAACAAAAAATGAGAATATAATAGCTTTTTTGTGTAATATGACCACTCCAAATTTTATAGAAATTCAAGCTGTGGACTTTTGTCCAATTATCAAAAAGTTAACATTTTAAATATAGCTTGTAGGCTGGCACCGTAGTTCAGTGGACTAAGCACCTCTTTAGGCAAGTGCACAAACTATAGTTCGATCCTTGGCTGGCCCCATCCTCAGGTGTGCTTAGCTGGTCACTGAGGCCAGCCATGGTGACACACACCCATAATCCCAGTACTGGGGAGGCTGAAAACAGGAGGATCATTATAAGTCTGAGCTGCATAGTGAAGCCCTGTACCAATTACATTAAGTACAGCCTTATCGTGACATATGGATGTAAAAGAAACCTGCTAATCTACAAATTTTTGTATTTTTTTCAGTAGTACAAGGTTAAAACAGAGTGAACTTTAAAGTATTAAATCCCAGAACATACTTGCTTTTGTCTGTATTATAAATTATTTTAAGGCAAGTTTCAGCCATAGGTTTGATTAGTTTTATTTTATTTTTTATAGAAATGGGGACAGTGCACACATAGAAAAAATTCATTTCTTAAAATATGAACATGAAAAAATTCTGAAAATATGAAAAATATCTTTTTTTTAGGAAAGAATCTCAATCTGCCTGAACCAACTGCACACACAAACAGGAAAGGAAATATATTTAATATTCAAGTTAGAGCATTGCAATAGTTGATATATTGTGTTAGTCTGAGAAGTCCAGAAACTTGCTAAAGTGACTGAGCAATTCCACTTCCTGGAGTGTACAGAGCACACCCTTACTACTCTACAATGATGTTGCTCATTGTTTCAACTTGAGAAGTTTAGAAGTTTAACTAAGTGACTCAGGAGGGAGCAGGGTCATCCCTTGGTACACACCCTTACCCTATGCAAGAAACAGGAGGGCAGAGAGAAGGCACGGGTGCTGTACTCATCCAAGGGTGGGTGGTGTTTATACAATATGAGGGAGGCAAAGACCCTCCCCACTCGCTCTTGTTGCTCTTGCTCTTTTCTGCCACCTTGAAGTGTCCCTGCGCCATGTGCCAACCTGCCTTGGAGGCAGTTGATTATGGAATGGAACAGCCAAAAATGGTGAGCTAAGCAAACCTTTGCTTCTTTTACTTTGTGCATTAAGTATTTTGCCCCAGCAACAAGAGAAATGTAACTATGATGCGTATATTTTATATCTTAATATATTATAGAATAATTAAGTAAAAGGAAGAATATCACTACCACTAACTGTATATAGATTAACACTGATTTTTTTTGGCTTTCTTTCCTCCTAGAAGCTCAAGTCAAGAGCTCTTGAAAACTCATTCACAGACACCCACTGGTAAGGCAAAAAGAAAGTACCAGCTGATTTTCATTTCAGAATTTCTGCCTGCAGGGGCATGCCAGGACCAGCTGGGGATCATGCATGCAATATCTTCCTCCTTCACATCTTCTGTTTAGGGTGACTTTGCATCTCTTGACAGAGAATCTCTTTTAGCTTTTCTCTTGCCCATATTCATAGATGATCCTTAAAATTAATGCTGGTACAATGAAATATTAACAAGGTTTCAGGTTCTCCATTACTATATTTCAAAAAACAAATGTTTGTTGGAAGGACCAGGGCATAAGATAACTGCAAATTTAGATAGAGGGATAGGAAACATTGGTTAGTTTAATGATCTTTAAAAATCTAGAGGTGGTAAATTCTGACCACCAGACCAGTCATTCCTAAGACAAAGTTCTAGAGAACTATACATAATATATATTTTTATTGGGAAGGTTCCAGTCCTAAATTTTACTTGAATTTGACATTTTTATTTAAGGCAAGCAACTGCATACGTGAAATTACATTGGAATTTCAGTTCATTGCCAGCACAGATTCAACAGTATGTGTTGGATCACAATAAAAAACTGTTCAGCAGTTCATTCACTTATTAAATATGTGCACACCTGCGTTTCATAAAACACATAGTAACTTTATGTTGAGTTCGTGTAGAAAGTATGCTTAGCACCGGGTACACAGTAGTAAGAATGATACAGAGACATTCTTCCTGTGCTTGTGGAGTTTATAATTTTGTCAACAAAGATAAACAATAAAGAGAATTATTGAAATGATAAGGGGTAGCTTTGAAGAGAAATGCACAAGAATTATAAATACTTCATGCTAGAGAAATTTACATAATGTTGAAGACTGGAATCAGTAAACATTATCTTAGAGAGAAAAAAGGAATAAGTAAACTGTGAAGTAATAACAGCTGTTTAAGGACCCCAAAACAAGAGTACTTCTTAATCAAGAAACTAGATAGTCACACACAGGTGAACGTTAGTGTGTGAAGATGAATTTAGTAGGAAGAGGGAAACATTCATAAAAACAATTCAAGACTTAGCTTTATCTGAGTAATAACAGCAAACTTGTTATGACTGTTTCAACACCAGTGGAAAATTGTTTGGTAACATGATCATTACGCTCTATGAGGATGATTTCAGATTTCAACACAGGTTAATATTCTGGGATTCAGACTATCATGCCCATTGGGGAAAAGGATATGTAAAACTTGATCTAAATAGAGAAACCCGTGACCAAACTCTACTGGGGTAAAGAAATTAAAAATTGAATGAAAATCTACCTTAACATTAGATTAAAAATATGGTGCAAACTTACATAGAAGCACGATCCATAATATTTTCCAGTGATTATTTTCAAACAGATGTCAATGTATGGAAAATCTTAGATTATCCAGTTTTAAAATGCAGTACATTTGCTCTATGTCTTAAAAAATTCTGACAACAGAATATTAGATAACTTTTTTTTGAAAAATAAAGCATAATAAAACTGTTTGAATAAGTAAGAGGTAGCATACCTAATATCTTGGAGATTTTGAGTCCCAGAAATTTCATGTAAGGCCAATTTAAAAAGGCAGTAAAGAGCCAGCCAGATGGGTCGGGGGATGAAAGCACTTGCTCAGGCAGGTGCAGTGGCTGAGGTTCAATTCCTGGCCTGCTGCGCTGGCCCTGCCCTGAGACACCATGAGACGCTGATTAAGACTGGGCGTGGTGGCACACGCCCGTAACGCCGGTACTCGGGAGGCTGTGAACAGGAGGATCACTGGGAGTAAGATCCACACAGTGAGCCCCTGTAGGCCCAGTACTAAACGCGAAATAAAATGGCAATAAAATGTGTAAAGTGAATAAGAGATGATAACAAAATTAGACACTCCAAAGAAATATCTATTGAAGGGTTAAAATAGAATGATTACAAAAGAATCAAAGCATACCTTTAGGAATAAAAAATCATTACAATTAAACATTCAAGGATAAAAACAAAGAAGAATAAATAAGCATGATTCAGCAAATAGGAATGCAGATGAAAAATATGAAAGTTGTGTAATTTTGAATGAAGAATTGCAACATGCATAAAATAAGTGGGTTAAAGAGAAGGGAAGAAAGAATAAACAGAGGCAAGAGAATGTTTCCAAAATGTTGATAGGCATAAATACTAGAAAGCGAAGAATTCTACAAATAATACAAACACAAACTTGTTCTTAGAAATGTGCAACATGAAACAAAAAAAGAGAAACTATACGATAATTACACATGTGTGTCTGGTTTATTTCACTTATGAGTATATGTTCATGTGGCATCCATTTCAGTATAAATGCTTCAAACTTATCATTCTTTATAGCTAAGTAATACCCCATTGTATAAGAATACCATATCTTTTTCAATGATTCCTCATGTGATGCACATCTTGGTTGTTTCCAAGATTTTGCTATCACACATTGCGCTGCTATAAACATAGGTACACATATATCACTATGATACAATGTTTTCAGTTCCATTGGGAAAATTCCCAGTAGGGGGATAGGCGGCTTGAATGGGATTTCTAGTCCTACTCTTTTGAGGTCCACACTGACCCCCAGTCTACATTCCCACCAGCAGTGGAGAAGTGTTCCCTTTTCCCCACAACCTCTCCAACATTTGTTGTTGGTTGATTTCCTTATGATAGCCATTCTTTCTGGAGTGAGATGGTATCTCAGTGTTGCTGTTATTTGTATTTCACGGATGACTAGTGATGTGGAGCATTTTTTCATATATTTATTCGCTTCTTTAATTTCGTCCTCCGAGACATGTGTATTCATCTCAGATGCCCATTTCTCAATTGGGTCTTTAAATTTGAGGGCCCTGTTACATCTTAGTCCTTTATATATTCTAGACAGTAGACCTCTGTCTGATTGCTTATTAGTTAGGATTTTTTCAAAATTTGTGGGTTGTCATTTCACTCTGTTGACAGTTTCTTTTGACATGCAGAAACTCCTTAAGAAGTGAAGTGAAAAGCAGAAATACAAATGGAAACGTACAACAACAGGTAAAATCAATTGAGTCTGATATGGCAAAGTGAATGGCATATGCTGCAGGATACTAATTAGCTTTTCTTCTGGATGGTTAACAACCTAAGTTCACAGATCAAAACTGGAGAAACAGAAGATCTGCAAGGCCAGCCAACATTTCAGCCCTAGCCTTTCAAGGTCAGCGAAGACTCAGGACATAGGAGAACCTGTACTGCAACATCATGAAACTCAATTGAGCTCCAAATTTTCTGAACAAGGAGATTATGGCACCACAGAGAAAAGAGACCGAAGTTCTATAGTGTGCCTGGGGAGAGTCACATGGAAAGAAAACTTTCTCTCTAGCTCTCACAGAGAGCAAACTGGTCAAGCATTGGCCATGACTCATCTATATGGATGACACAGATAAAGGATCTAAGAATAAGGTACAGGACTAGAAGAAAAACCCTGAGAGGACTTCACTGACCTCATAAGAAATGTAAGGTACATGTGTTGGTATATAAGTCTTGCTCTATCTTGGTCTTAACCATCCAGCAGAAAAATATAAAAATGAAGTATACATCATGGGGCCATAAGGTGAGCTGTAAATGGCTATGGTCGACAACTTCTTTGGATAACTCACTATTGTTGTGGAATGCTGGACTGTGTTGGATTGTGTTGTTGAGTTCAAGCACCTAAGTTAGTTGAATGATAATGGAGTGCCCATCTTTGACAGGTGTAGAGCAAGGAAGGGGTATAGTATAGAAGAATCATGATGTGTGTATATGGACAGTAGAGTTGGGATTGATAATGCTGTGCTTCTTCAAAATTCTATGAGGGGCAAGATTTGCACTAGTGGTGGTTGGACAGGATATTATGTTGGCTTCTAGTACTGTGGACAACCACTAGGAAAATAACAAGGTAGAACGTATTAATTATTGAATCCTTGATGTAATTCAGGTATTAAAAATAAGATACGCAAACAGCTACAATCTCTTAATTTACTGATAAGAGACATATGGTATAATAATGTCTGTATGTATAATATCATGTATGCACCTTCTATGATACCAAAACATTATGAAAACAGTTTGCAATGTATTAATTTATGAAATCATCTTGTCAAGTTATCTTAAAAGTGTCTCATCAATATTTGTACTTCAATAAAACAAAAGTAAAATTAAGAAAAAAGTAGCTAAACAGTTGCATATCACAAGCCCAGTTTCTCTTCCAAGAAGGCGCAGTCTGACTTGAGAAATCAATCTTTCCAAAAGTAACAAATGTGTCCAGTGCAACACTCTTTTCAAGGCTGGTGTGGAATCCGTAGTGGCCTTGTACATTACCATGAAAGGCAAAGGAAAAGCAGCTTAAGTACTTACTACACATGTAAATTCAGTTGCATAGCAACCATATGCCAATTTGTGCAAAATAAAGGGGGGGGGAGTAACATGGGATGAGACAAGGTGTTGCACAAAAAGCAAAAGTGAGACACTCACAAAGGTGTGATGGATGAACTCTTCATCAACCCAGGGCATTCAACACAGAGCCTGAAGGTGCCAGGGGATATTGTGCCAACATGACCCACATCAAGATGACTCAGGGAAAACGTTCCTTGCCTGAGGGCCAGTCCCTTTGTTCCTCAAGACATGGATACAGTGTTTGTAAACTTTAGGTTTAATTCAATTGTGTAGGCTGCAAAAAATATTTATTATGGGACTGAAACAGATTGTTCAACTTCAGTTTGTAAAAAGGTATAAAGTAAATAGAGAAAATGTATAAATTTGATAAACAATTAAAAGTTAAGAATAGGCTAAAAAATTAATCTGATGCATTAAAAAAAAAAAAAAGACAAAGACAGATCTGGGCATGATGGCTTAAGCCTGTACTCCCAAACTCTGGGGAGTTAAATATGAGGATAGTAAGTTAGATCACACCCTGGTGCCTGACCAATTAGTGATTTAATAAAATCATTTTTTAAAAATCATATAACATAAAAATCTGGGGTTAGTTCTTAGTGCAGAGCCCTGGTCTCAATGCCCAGTATCACAAACAAACAAAAATCAAGCAACCAACCAAACAAACAAACAAGCAAGGTAGAAAATAAGCTGGGAGAACTAATTCCCTATATAGCACTAATCATGAAAAATTTTAAAAGAGTCAAGCTTTCCAATTAAAGGGGAAATAATTTGGGTAAAAACATTAAATGAACATTCTAGATCTAATTGTCAACACAAGAAAAATGAATTCACTGAAATGTTAAGAAAAATACATCACTACAAAGCTACAATAATTTTGAAGCAGAGATAACTAACATTGTTCAACAATGCCAGACACAGGCAGGAAGGAAAAAAATACACAGCAGCTTGAGAATGGGGTTATGTTGGATTCAAGAAAATTATATCAGGGAGAAGTGGAAAACCACAAGATTCTTTCGAATGTTTTTATTAATTCTGACAGTTGAACAGACAACCTCCAGCTGCCTTACATGCCTACATGTTAGGAAAAATCTTACCTTATCAGAGAACTAAAATTAAAACAAAACAAAACAAAAACCCTAAATTTGTTTCCTTTTATGTTTCCCCAAAATGACCAGTAACGAAAACTGTAGCAGTTGTCAATGAAATCCTTTGGTATTTACATTATTACATCAACTGCTCAGGAAATCAAATGAATAACACATTTGCTCTATCAGGGAAAATCCCACTTAATTTGAAAGCACATTCACATAGAAGATCTTAGAAGTATGTTGATTATGAATCTAATCTAAAACAGTTAACTTAAAAACTAGTGACTATATCTTCATTAATGAAAATTGCTTGTGTTTGGCTTCAGCATCTTGGCAAAAGATAAAAAAGAAAGACAAAGGTAGACTGAGTTTCTAGGACAGTTCTTAAGCACTGCCCCGCACCAAAAGTCATTGCTCTGAAGCGCTTCTTTAATCAACACAGTCCACCAACTCTAACCAAATAAGGGTCCCTTACAGATGAGAGGGATGCATCCTGGTGTTCCAGCCCCATGTGCTGTGTCAGCCTCCGGGGTGTGTTGAGACAGTGACTGAGACTGGGTGTGGTGGCGCATGCCTGTAATAACAGTGCTTGGGAGGCTGAAAACAGAAGAATCATTAAGAGTCTGATCTGTGTAGTGAGACCCTGTACTAAATACAAAACCTAAAATATAAATATAAATAATAATAATAATAAAGAAATATGTTTTGAAGAGCCTTTGGAAGTATAAAGACATAGCATTTGCATGGTATCTTTAAGTAAAACCTAGGGCTTAAAGGTTAAATAGAATTAGTATACTTGCAATATTATATAGTCTTCCAAGTTTGTCCGACGAAGATGATGAGAAAGAATGAAAAGGAGAAGGACAAAGACAAGGACAAGGAGGAGGAGAAGAACAAGAAGAGGAAAAAAAAAAAAAAAAACTCAATGTGTTTATTCAGCTCCTGCTATTTTTGCTCTGCCAAACTTCCCCTGGCCAGGGTCTAAATGAAGCACATAAACAACCAAGACTGCTTACTCAATGAACATTAATGTGAAGCTAGAGGGGGCAGTATTTACAATAGATGGATTTCCCCACATCCTGATCATTCTTTATACTTTCAACTATTAAGACTTTTACTTATCTGAATAAGCTTTGAAACCAACTGTTAAGACTTTCATAATTTGGTGGGACAGTAGGAGAACATCTAATCAAGTTTCTCATTTACACATTTAGCTAACATCTAGTGATGAACAGTTGGGATAAGGAGAAGGTAGAGGTCAAGTGTTCTGCTGGAAAGGAGACTGGGTCACAGAGGCAGCTGAATAAAGTAAGCAGAAGCTGTTATGGTTGGGAGAGAATATCATCAAGCTTGGTGTTATAAAGCTTTTGGGCCATGGGCATAGGACAGTGGTAAAGTGCTTGCTTAAAAATGCTCTAGGCTTTGCTCCCCCGCATTTAAATAAAGAGAAGGAGGAAGAGAGAAATGTGGAGGAGGAAGAGAAGGAAGTGGAGAAAGTGGAGGAAGAGGAGGACAAGGAAGAGTTAGAGTAGGAGGAGGTGAAACAAACCAAGCAGGAATAAAATGGAAGTTTCTTTCCACATTTATATTATGTCAATTAAATTTCTCTCCCATTTGATCAGTCTATTCTTCTGTTGACAGTTTTGATTTTGTTCCATGTGTCATCCCATGAAGCAGGAGTGAGCCATGTTTCACTTGTTTTTTGTTGCATCCCTATGGCATTCACTGCTTGTGGAAGTCAGTGGAAGCAAAGGAGAAGAATGACAAATAAAAGGGCGGAAGTGCGTAGGAAGGGATTGCGAATGAAGACACTTGATTCAATGTGAATTCAGATTAGACCATAACACCAATTGTGGTTTCCTTCAAGAATGCCCCAGAGGCCTCAGGAGCTCAAAGCTACCAAAAAGCAAATGGATCCTAGGACTTCTGGACTCATGGGGGTGGGGAGCCACCCACTGATTAGTTCTGGTGGCCTGTGTGTTGGACATTGGGGCATGGTCAGAAAGGATGAGGTGGGCCACTGTGGGAGAGTCCCTGGCACCTTGCTTCTCACTTTCCCTGTTGGCCACCAGGATGTAAGCAGGCTATCTCTGCAGAAGACCTTCCCACCACTCCCTTCTGCCTTGGATCTGGCTCACTTTGCAATGAAACCTCCAAAACCCATTAGCCCAAAAAATCCTTTAATCCTTAATTTGTAACGTATTATCCCTCAGCAACAAGGAAATGACGAAGACATTGGTTTGATCCCATACCTCACTATTTCCTGTCCAATTTGCCTAAATATGAAATTGTCTCCTAAGTATCATTTTTAAAGTAGATTTGGTTTTAAATAATGCAGCATGATAATTGCATTTTTCTTCTGTTTTCGTTGCTGGTCATTAAAGCATTACAATGTGGCCCGGTTCAACAGAGTAGCATGAAGAATGCACTGGTATGTAACAGGCACAGGGTGTGATTTTGACATTTCTCATTCACTCTGACAATATCTCATGCATTTTCTGACTGTCATCGCACAGCACTGCTCTTTGTCCTTGCAGATATTCACCCCCACCACAAAAGTAGCTGCAAGCCACTCCTTGTATCCTAGTTCTCAGTTGAACCTCAGGATAGTAAGCACTGGCGCCTGGCTCTTGCATCAGCTGCTCCCTCCTCATGCCACATGACAAGCTCCTCACTGCCTGCAAGGCCCTGCTCAGCCCTGTGCCTCTTGTGTCCCACTTGTGCCTCTATTTCATAACATTTGTGCTTCAGTGACATCCTCTCAGTATCTTGATGAGCACACCTGTTCCACTTCTCCATCTCTTCTACTGATTGCTTTTTCTTAAAAAGTGGAAAAGGGAGGTGGGGAAAAATTGGAAAAAAGGAGCAGAAAAAAATGAAAATGAAAAGGGACTTGTTACAACAGATCCTCTGAACAGGCTTTTGGCACATTTTTAAATGTGCGAAACCGGCAAGCAAATGTTTCTTGTATGTTTTCATCATGAAACAATTGGTTTTGATTTACTTATAAATGCATATATTCTTTTGATTAAATAAGTACATATTCAACATCCACTCTATGCCACTGATGTTCTGCAATAAGAGCATAAAAGTGAATGAGATCATTTGAAGTATGTTGTGGTAGAAATAGTGAAGACTTCCAGGACCATGATGGACGGATGCAGAAATAAGATTAAGAATTAAGGTTAAAAATAATTTAGGCTGGATAGCTCATCAGAGTAAAGCACCTGCTCAGCCAGGCACAGAGTTAGATTTTGATCCCCAGAATTCCTTGCTGGCCCTGCTCCCGGGGTACGCTGAGTGGGACTCAGAATCCCGGTACTTAGCAGGCTGAAAACAGAAGGATCACTATGAGTCCAATCTGTGTAAAAGACACTGTACTAAAATACATGCAAAAGATAATAACTTAGGTTAATATTACTGAACTACACGCTTGAAATTTGCCAAATAGACTTTAGGTGTGCATGGTGCATAGACATAAAACCTTGCTGTGGCCAATGATGTTGGAACTTGCCTGTAATTCCCAACTACTTGGGAGACTGAGGCAGGGGAATCACAAAGGCAAGGCCAGCCAGGAAGATTTAGGAGGGCTTTATCTCAAAAGGAAATTTTTAGAAAAGAGAGTTGAGGATGTAGTTAAATGTTTTCTGGATTCAGTCCTGTGCAGGGAAGAAATGTTACTGGGCATGGTTAAGTTTGGCTGCCAATTTGATTGTACTGAAGGATTTCTAGAAGATGAGTAAAATACCCTTCTGGGTATGTCTGAGAGAGTATTTCTAGAGCAGATTGGCATGGGGGTCAGGGATCTCAGTGGGAAAACCTGACCCGAACAAGTGTAGCACTACTTATGAGGCTGAAGATTAAGGGCAAAAAAAACAGGAAGCTTGTATACGAGCACTTGGCCTACTGAATGTTTTCTGCTGCTTCCCAAGGACAATATAGTGTAGGGACTCAGTATCTCCATATACCCTGACATGGGTACAAATGACAGCAGGAATGAGGAAAAGACTGACAAGAGAAAGAGCTGGTCAGGTGGAGGGTTATTTGCCTGATTGGCAAAGGACCCAAAGAACAACAGTAGGGGTGTTTATTTGTACCTTTGCAAAGTTAGTATCAGGAGACACAAGGTTGCCTGGACACCAATAGCTGAAGTTGCCCAGGCAGGATGCTTCTCTCAAACCTGAGGTAGCTTGACTGCTTTAGGCACTCAGGCCCGGCTTGTGCCGTCCTCCCATAGATGAGCTGTATCCAACCATGAGACTCCAGACTCCTCAGCCTTCCAACATGGCTGCCCCCAAGCAGGCCCCTGAGGAGCTCTCAGGCTTGTGGCCTAGCAGCTGAGGGCGACATCATTTGTTGGGCTTGAGGCTTCCAGCTTCTTGACTAGTTTCCTCAGCCTTCCCAGCCAGCAAACAGGTGGCCCTGGTGTGCCAATTCAGCCTCTGCTCATGAAAGCCAATCTAAAGGATCCTGTCTTACAATGACATCCATTCTTTTCATTCTGTTCCTCTGGAAAACCCTGAAGAATATAGTTGCTCTGTGGGATGGTAGCTATGTTAACTCTTTTGGCTGTGATTCTTTCTTCAGAATGTGTTTATAGAGTTGATCGCATATTTTCCATTTTAAATATGCAAAATTTTTATTTATAAGTTATATATCAATGAAGCTGAAAGTTAGAAACTTTAAAATTCTAAAGAATTAAAAGGAATTTAGTTTACTCTGAAAACTGGCTGCATAAAATACATAGAAAATGCTCAGAACTAATGGAAGAATACATCCTCAATAGCACAGTGAAAATTATGCTATGTTCCTTCAATATATTTTTATCATACTTTTCTTTTACTATGAAAAATAACAAGAGTAATAAAAACAAAAATATAGACAGAACCAGGGTAACATATAACAATACATATGTTACAGATTTTCAAAAAAGAAAAAGTGGCTAACAACGATTGATATATTATCTATTTTTATCATCAAGTCTGTTGCTCAGTTATCAGATACAGTTATCCAAGATGGGACATATGATTGAATATTACCACATGCTTCCAAGGAAACTTAAATATTTGTTCTTGTCTCTCATTTTCTTTTATTACCTTTTTAGAAGCTAAGTGGATACAACTTGAGGCTATACTCATAAGTGAAATAAGCCAGACCTACATGTGTAATTATCATATTTTCTCCATAGTATAAGAACTTAAAAGAAGAAGTAAAAACTGAAATAGACACAGTTAAATGGAAAGCAACAGAACTCAAGGTAAACAAAGAGAGAAAAAGGAGAAAAGATAGGAAATAAAGTGGGGCAAAACCATACATGCACATACACAAGAAGGCTAAGGAAATTGTCCTAGGTATTTCCATCATTTTTTCAAATAACAGTTAATGGGTAGAATTCTCACCTTGACTAAGTCTCTATTCTGATAGCTGTGAACTAAGCAGCTACCCATTGAGAAGAGCAATATGTAATACTAAAAAAATGATTGAAGTGCCTATCATCTGGGTCTTCTAAATGTGTACCATTTCAATATATTTCTAATAATTGTGTACTTTATTTAGTTCAACAAAAGCAATAATGTTAACTTTAAATTTCTATTCCCTACAGGAATCTCACATCTTAACAAGGAGACTTCTGCATATGCAAAATATGTGTGTTACAGTATACTTGCTATATTGATTCACATAACCAAGTTTTTAAAATATATAACTTTTGACAGTATTCATTTTTAAAGTAAGAAATGCTAACCACACTTGAAATACATATTCTATTAAAACTACTCACACCGCAGCTGCTAAATTTGAAATAGCAAATATAAGAGCAATGTACATTAATCAGATGAATTTTAATGTTTAATATATCTTAAAATCAGGGTAAGACAAATTATGCACATTCTTAAAATTGGCCTTACTATGTTTAATTGTGTAACATTTCTTGGCAAAATGAGGTTAAAAATAGTTTATTTCAAACAGAGTTCTTAACAGTGTTCCAAATAATCGACTAGTGTGTTTTATGAGAATAACACTAATAGCACTAATCCATCATCACTCACACTCCTATACTCACAAACTATTCTAGATTAAATACTAAGAATTTACACGTTACTTTTAAATGCTCAAGTGTTGAAAATGAAAGACTGCATTTTATTAGCCCCCGCAGTGATGAGGAAACTGACTCAGAAAAACAAAAAATGTCATACTCTTCAATGATACACAGCTAATAAGTTATGGAGCTGATACAGAAATTATCTCAACTGCATATGAAACCAACTTCAAGGGGCTGGCAAGATAGCTTAGTGGACTAAGTACCTACTTAGGCAAGCACTGGGACCGGTGTTCCATCCTAGCACCATAGGCCATACATGCCTGTAATGCCAGAGCTGGGGAGGCTGAAAACAAAAAGATTGCAAGTTCAAGCTGCACACATTACCTTGTACCAAGCACATTACAAAAAAAAAAAAAAAAAAAAAAAAAAAAAAGAAAAACCTTCAAAGATCCTTACAAACCTGTTCTAGATGTCAAAGTACAACATTTATGGCAGAACTGCAGCAAAACCTACATTTAATATAGGTAGCATTCAGAGCAGTGAAAGAAAGTGATACATTGGATGCATTGCCTATTTTCTCATAACATAGCCTATTCTTTATAAATGGAATACATTTAGTTCAAGTATGTGTTTACACAGAATAGGTTTGGAAAGATGGCTGATGGAGGTTGTACGTGGGAATAGTTGTAGGTGAGATTAGTAACGGTAATTGTGAGACAGAAATTAATTGTTTGACAGTTAAACTAATCATGGAATCCCATTGCAAGCTCTGAATTCTAGACTTTTTTATTTTATAATAATTATATGGAAAGCATGATTCCATGAGAGAATAAGTTTGAGTTGTGAAGAATAGAAATTTGTATTATAAGTGTGTTCAAAATAGGAATTACCTTACATGGTCTCTAGTTGTATTTGTTTACCTATAAAAACCTTGAGTTTATCTTTCTTTGTAGTTGAGTACTACTTTATTGTATAAAAAATTCCGCATCATTTTTACTCTTTCCTCAGTTGATGGGCATTCGAGACGATTCCAAGATTTAGCTATCACAAGTTGTACTTACAGCATAGACATGAGTGAACATATGTTTCTGTGGTATGATGATTTTTGTCCTTCTGGAAAATACCCAGGAGAGAAATATCTGGATTGAAGAAGACCTCTAATATTAGTTTTTTTGAGGAATCACCACATTGACCCCCATAGTGGTTGTGCGAGTCTAAACTCTCACCAACAGTGGAGAAGGGTTCCTTTAGACCACAGCCTCTCCGGCATTTGATATTGGTTGACTTCTTCATGATAACCATTCTTTTTTGGGTAAGATAAGTGTTGTTCTAATAAACATTTCTCAAGTGACCAATGATATTGAATATTTTTCACATATTTGTTTTCCATAGAAAACTCTGGAATAAGGGAAAGGAGAAAAAAAAAGAGACAAGTGATATAACTTGAATAATAACACTGCTGCTTTCTACTGGTCTATGAAAAGCAAAGTTGTTATTTTAGGTATTTTCTTAAACTTTGACCAATTTTCCTTGCATATATCCAGTCATTTGAACAACTAATTTGAAGACAACAATATGTGATATAAGAGCCATTGTTAAATGCCTATCATTTTCTTCAGTAAAATTCTGTATCATTTCTAAAGTTTTTAATATTTTTATTTTCTTTAAAAATAAACAAGTTTTAAAATATAAAATAAAAAGCTAAAAGAAGAAAAACAAATGACCTGGCATGTAGAAAGAAAGAAGTAAGTATGAACCCAAATATATGACCACAAAAAAATATAGATGATTGATGGATTACAAAATTCTTAGTAAGGTTATTAGAAGGACAAAGCAGGGGCTAGAGAGTCCACTTCTGTAAATTAAAAGATCATATTAGTTCTGAGCCTCTGAGACAGATATAGAATGATGAGAGAGCAGATTAAAAGCCAAGAGAAGGAAGGTGTTTGGCTCCAATTTAGTAATCATATTTATTTCACAAAGTATGATTAGACTAATATAATTCAAATATGACCAGCAGAAATAGAGGACTGGAATAGAAGCAATGTGAGTAGTAAAGAAAACATCTCAAAAGCACTACAAAATTTAATCAGCTTGGAGCTTAGTTTTCAACTCTACTTTTACTCTCCTTCTGCTTAATCGGGTGCACTCTCAAATAAATTTTTCTAAGCGCTCCATTGTTCAATGGGAAGGAAAACCTGGGATGAGGAAAAGGAGAAAGAGAAGAAGGAAAAAAGTATATTCAGGCATATATACAGAATAGCTTGGATAATTACACTGGTGTTTTGAAAGATCAGTTGCTGGTCTTTTGAAAGGAGCAGTTAAGGCTTAACTTTTTTTCTTTTTGTTCTTATTATTTTTCTTTTGAATTTCTTAAAACTTTTCTGTTATTATTATTATTTTTTTCTTTTAGGAAAGGGTCTATAGGGTGTTCAGGGCTCACTATTAGATCAGACTCATAGTGATCCACCTGTTTATAGCCTCCAAAGCCCTGGGATTACAGGTGCACACCACCATGCCCAGTCTCAATAGCTGGCTCCGTGTGTCCCGAGAGGGGCTGGCAAGACAGGCCTTCCCCTGCTGGGGATGGTAACCCAGGCCCTTGTGCTTTCTTGAAAGCAGTTTAATCTGCTGAGCTATTTGGCCAGCCTTTGTTTTCTCTTTGAACCAATTATGCACATTCATATCTGGTAACCCAAACAAGTGATTTGAAGATGACATCATGCTATACAGAAACCATTATTGAATTCCTATTAATTTGTTAAGTGAAGTCTTATATCATTTTTAATGCTGTTTTTTCTATCAGTATTTTGTATTCTTTCATTTTTTTAGTAGGTGGAGTGATAGATGAATGCAGTATCATTATCATTTACAGAAGTTCTCACTCTTCAGTGTACACAAGGTTTGGGGGATCTTTTGCAAAAAGAATATTCAAGAACTTACCATGAAAAATTTGAATCAAGAGTTCTAGGATAACACTTATGAAGCTTTAAATAATTCCCCAAGCCAATTTTGATGAGACTCACTTCAGAATCATAATCTCAAAAACACTGCGATGAAGAATTTATCAGCATTAAAAAAAAAAATGGGAGAATCAAAATGTCAGCAGCAAAAGTCAGCCTCACAGAAATCTTGAACCCGGACATCTGGAAAATAACTACTTGACTGGAGAGAGAGAGGGAGAGGGAGAGGGAGAGGGAGAGATAGAGACAGACACAGAGACAGAGAATCTCTAGAAATCTAGAAAGAAGTAATGGAAAAATTGGAAGCTAAGGAGAATTTGGAAAAGTGGATCACAACACAAAGAGGAAAAAGAAAGCAGGCTGGAAGCTTATCCCCACTCTGAGGAAAGGGAACCTTCCCTGCTGCTTCAATATCAAAAAACTGCCAGGGCCAAGAACTCCAGGCAGACACCGTGTAGCTGCCTGGTCACACACACAAACACACACACACACACACACACACACACACACACACACACACCCCGGCCTCAGGAGGAACTCATAGCTGTTGTGAACTGGGAAAGAGTTCTGGAGTTTTGCTCTGAGGTGACTCCTTCAGCAGGGTAGACAGGGGCTGGAGTGCCAATAGGATCTGGTGGCTGTCAGTGCTTGATCAGGTACCAGTGCAGGAAGGGGTTATTTATTTATATCTCAAAACAACTAAAATAATTTCATTTCAGGGTTCCCATTGTAACCTTCCCACACTGATATGGTGAAAGACAACCATGGGAGACACTAATAGACAGGGTGCAGGCTAGACAGAGCTCATCTAAAAAGTTTAAGCTCAGACTGAACATCTACATAGGCCAGGCCCTCCATGGTGAGAGGCTAGGCCAGCTTTCACATTCTCAAAAGCATCTGAAAGCACTTTATTAAGTACAGCGGGCTGCTAGAATGCTTTGCTGCTGCTGAGGTCAGCATATATGCGAGGTGTAACTACCTTTTCCATCTTCCAGTGTGAGCAGGGACACACCTGGGCTTGGGCAGTTGGTGAAGACTGGGGTAAGTGGATGGAGCTCGCTCTCAAGCAGGGCAGCCAACTCATAGGCCAGAAATCTACATGGAGAAAACCATGCCTTGATAGATTCCCAAGCTGTGGTTACTGGAAGGGGGGGGGGAAGAGTCAAAAACAGTCAAACATACAGAATAATTGGTTTCATTTTTTGTCCTCAACCCCCACCCCTTTTTTCCCTTTTCCTTTTCATTGGTTTATTGAAATTTGGAAACTTTCCTTTTATTTTTAAATTTTTCTCTTTTATTTTCCTTTTTTCATTTTTGATATTATTTCTTTCTTTTCATCTTGTTCTTTGCCATCACCTTTTATAATTCTGTTAGTATAATTCAGTTCTTTAAAAGATCCTTCACATCATTTTTCTCTTCTTCTCACTTCCATTGCTTGCTTCTCAAACATTTTGTCCTTTCTCCCATTTCTGACTCCAAGGCTGGAAATGGGAGAATATATATACATTAAGCGTTTCTAATCTCTAGTTAGTGATACATATGTTTTAACTCTTTAATCCCTGTTTAGATTTGTAACCCCTTGCTTGGACATGTAACTACTTTTCGGGGGTACAATTTCACACATCTTGTTTATAGAGTCTCGGTGTCTTTTCTTGGGACAGTATACCTTGTTTTTCTGCTGCACTATCTAGCACTATATTGTACTACATATAGTACAACACTATAGTCATGTTCTGCTCTACAGTTCCTCATTTAAGATTTATTCAAATAAAAGAAAATCAAGTTGGCATTAACTTTGGTCATGCCTTTGTTATTGATATTTTAATGCACATACTACATGAATTCTTTATTAGTGGCCTAGTTTCAGGAACAGAACTTGCCCATTGCAAAAATTCCTGTAATTATACATGTTGGGAGTGCTAT
The DNA here is from genome assembly GCA_004027165.1 of Ctenomys sociabilis. Lineage (NCBI taxonomy): Eukaryota > Metazoa > Chordata > Mammalia > Rodentia > Ctenomyidae > Ctenomys > Ctenomys sociabilis. The sequence goes on along the minus strand of PVKA01002471.1, from coordinate 25,662 downwards.
ATTGTTGGCTTTTAGTGATGTGTCAATATGTAGCTTGTCTTAGATTATATTATTTTTGCTGGCATGTTTGTTATTGTCAGTGTATTATTCTTGTTCCTAATGATGGTTTTGTTGTTTGTTATGAGTCAGACTTGTACACAAAAGAATTCCAGGACGAAATTGTGCAGTTCTTAGAGTTAAATTAAAATGTCAGTAAAACATACCATAAACCATGGGATACAATAAAAGCAATGCTAAAATGAGTTTATAGCTGTGAGTGCCCACATCAGAAAAAGAGGAACTCTAAATATATAATCTAATTGTGGACCTCACACTTCTAGAACAAAACAAAATTTGCACTTTAAAAATCAGCAACAATTAATGAAATTTATTTCTAAACTATTTAAAAAATAATCAATGAATCAAAAAGCTGATTATTTGAAAGAATCAACAAATGGGCAAATCCTGGAAAGCCTTACCAAAAAAGGAAGGAAAATACCTAATTTGATGCAATTAGAAATTAAAAGAGCAAATAAGAATAGTCATTAGCAAAATCCAGAAGACTTTTGGTAGCTATTTTGTGGAAATTTACTCAGAAAAATTGAAGAGTTCAAAAGAAATGGGTAGGTTCCAAGATATGTAAGAAATACCAAAACTAAACAAAGAAGATAGAGAAAACCTGAACAATCCAATACCTAGCAATGAAATTGAAGAAGTAATAAAAACTACCAACAAAGAAAAGCCTCAATCCCAGTGGACTCACTGTCAGATTCTACAAGAACTTTGAAGAAGATCTAACACCAATATTCTGCAAGTTCTTTAATAAAATTGAAAGGGAAGGAATACAAAGTCATCACTGGAAGCTAGAATTACCCTGATTCTAAAACAAGATTATCACTGAACCCAAAGAGACAGATGGGTCAATTTATTGAATAAACGTAGAAATAAAATTTCTGAGCGAGTCACTGGTAAGCAGAACACAACATATCATTGAGAAGATCATGCATCATTATTAAATAAGGTTCATCCTAGAGATGCAAGGTTAGTTCAACACCTACATATCAATAAATGCAATGCATCACATAAATAGAAGCAAAGACAAAATTCACATGATCAACTCAATTAGTGTGAAAAAGCATTTCACAAAATCCAATATGCATTTGTGATTAAAAAAAAAAAACCTGAAGAAAAACCAAGGTATAGAAGAAGGATCTTAGCTCAAGTGAAGATGTTGAATGTTGACATTAAAAGTCATTTATGACCAACAAATTACTAACATCATATTTATTGGAGAAAGACAACTTTTTCTTTAAAATTATAAGCAAGACAAGGATCACCATTTTGTGTACAATATATTTCTCCAAAGATAGATACAAAGAGAGAGAGAGAGAGAAAGAGAGAGAGAAGAGAGAGAGAGAGGGTGAGAGACAGAGACAGAGACATAGACAGAGAGAGAGCCAAAGAAATTTTAGCTCACAATCTAAGATGTCCGAGTCCATTATCAATTGGCTCCAAGAGTTGTGGACTAGGAGGCAAGCATATCATGGGAAAAGCACCTGGCAGAGCAAAAATCACTTAGCTCATCTCCAAGAATTGCAAAGAGTTAGAGAAAAAAATTGGAGCCGATGTGCACTATCTCCCTCAGGGTACACTTCAAAGGCTTAAGCCTACCCTTGAATACTCACCACCTTATAATACACAACACTGGGAACCAAATCTTTACCCCATGGACCTTTGTGGATTCCTTGAGATAAAAATGATAGCACTAAAAGAAAAGAAAATATTGATCATAATATGGACAAATTATTTCCTCCACCACTGGATGTAATATGCAAAGAGAAATAATATAATAATTTAGAAAGATTTAAACTTATATTGTCTTTAGAGAAAACTTTTCTTTCCTAAATGAAATCTTGTTTTTTCTTTCAGATTTCTCCTTTTGTCATTTTTATCAGGAACACACAAAAAAAGTGCAGAAGCTTGATGTAAGACTCGGAAGCAAATGGTGTAAAGTTGGCAATGAAAACATTGAATGGTTTCTGTGGCTAATTTTAAAATAGTGCTTACATGAAATTCTACTTCCAACACCACTGAATCTTGGCTGACCTTCTCTAATTCATAAAACCCACATGTGTATGTCTTTCGCGCTCAGGCCAGATCCTGTCAGCTTTTGAGAGTTGGGCTCCCCTCAGCCTGAATTTTCAGCTTGTTTTAGAAGGTAACCAGAGATGCTTGGTCCATAAGTGCAGGAAGCTGCAGAGACCTAGAGCTGCATGTCCTCCCAATGGATCTCATAGGCAATGACGCCCTAAGGTGAGGCCATAAAAGCTCAGTTCCCTGCACTAAACCTAGAGCACCTGCGAGACTGGGCGAACACTGCAGCGCTCCCCTGTGGGGGGTAAGGGGGGCACGATGAGATGCTGCCTGCCTCCGTGCTTCGGGCGTGGCTTCTTGCCTTCCTCATTCTTGAGTGAGTCTCTCCTGGGAACATTTCCCTGGTAAATGGCATGTGTCTACTCGTTCCCTTACCATAAGATTTTTATATTTTTCAGTCTCAACATCTATGCTGTAAGACTCACCACTGAGAACATGAAAAGGGGGTAGTCCAGAAAACCTGGTGATTTTTATTATTTTGTCTGAAAATGTGGTCTTTGTTGCATTATTCGGAAAAGTCAAATGTTCTGATGCGTCTCCTTGAAGTTTAATAGATTTGTTGGTTTAGCTGTCAGAGACAATTTAGTGATCGTAATATAGTTAAATTAAAAAAAAAAATTAAACCTCACTGGATACGGAGATAGCTCAGCAGTCTAAGCACCTACCTGGCAAGGACCAAGGTTCAATCCCTGGTACTGTATGCTGAGCCAGCCACCCAAACCAGGTGCAGAGGCATATGCCTGTAATGCCAGCGCTGGGGAGGCTGAGACAGGAAGACCACTATGAGTTCGAGCTGTATAGTGACACCCTCTACCAAATAAATAAATAATAAATAAATAAAAATTAAGTTCATTTCTGAAGAAAATGATCAAGTAATCAAAAATTTAAAAATATATGACAAATGCAAATTTTTTGTACAAATAGAGAATTTTATAATATATGCTTCAGTTGTCATATAATTCTTCCGAATATGGTTAGCTCTTCACAGAACTTGTTTGGGTTAGCCTTTTGGGGTGTGTGTGTGTGTGTGTGTGTGTGTGTGTGCGCGTGCGCGCGCGGGGCCCCAGCCCACCCTGGGGCAGGGTTGGTGTGGCATGTGGTGTCGGGGACCAATGCGGTTCCTGTGTGCTTGCCTAAGTTTGCCTAAGCAGGCATTTAGACAACTGAGCTATCGCACTGGCCCTCTGGTTAGCCTTTTAAGGGAATCCCTTCCCTTAAAAACAAGTCTTAAATGTCCTTAGACCTCTTTGCCACCTACATTTTCCTATACACTCTGACATTTCTTTCAGATTTCTCATTCTTTCTTGAATGCTGGCCCTATAAAATGTAATCTTGTAACTAACAGTGTCGCTAACATCTGACTGGACTAACAGGCCATCACTGTACAATGAAGCGTCGAGATAGGCTCCCACTTAATCTTTACTTGGTGTGGGAAGAGAGGTTTATTCCTCCTAATCTTGCACCTGATAATTTTTTTTTTTTTTTTCAGAACTGAGGATTGAACTCAGGCGCTTGTGCTTGCCAGGGAAGCGTTTAATCCACTGGGCCATTTCCCCAGTGCCGCAACTGATAATTCTTGCTCTATTCTCTAACTACAGTCTCCGGACTGGATTCTGTGGCTTCCTGGTCAAGAGCAGTATTTCCAAAAGCAAGATCTGTGGAGAGCTGGTACTAGAAGACAATTACAGATATTATGTGATAAGAAAAAAAATGTTGAGTAAAAGATCTCAATATGAAAAAATAATTCAGAAATACTAGCTTGAGTAACACAAGGTGTTATCCACAAGGCATTTCAAACATGCAGTACAGTAATGCACATTTTAAATCCTCCAAGAAAAGACAGAACAATCCTTTTGATGTACCGTACTCAATAATCAGAACTCTCCCTCATCGCTTTATGACTTCACTTTAATTCTAATTTACATGTGATCGAAGTGGCAGTTCTGTAATTACCACAACCAATTTAATAAAGCTCTCTGTCATCCCAAAAATTATCTTTAGTAATTTCTTTTTCTTGGTCCTCCTGTCCCCACAAACCTGGATAAAATTTGATCTCCCCTTTTTTTTTTAACAATTTGGTATAATGTGCATTTTTTAGAGTATTATATGGATGGAGTTACTGTATAGGTAATCTTTTGTTTGTTTGTTTGTTTGTTTTCGTGGAACAGGGGAATCAAACTCAGGCCCTTGCACTTGCCAGGGAAGCGCTTATTTCACTGAGCCATCTCCCCAGCCTTTAGGTAATCTTTTATTTCTACTTTTTTTTTTTCATTTAGTATAGTGTACTTACCTTTCCTGTCACTGGCATGGAATACCACACCCCCACCACTGATAGGTGTTTAGGCTTAATTTTGCTCAAAATTTCAAGCCTTTGTCAGCTGGCTCAAAGCGCAAATGGCACAGTAGAAGGCCATCATGTCAGAGTAAGCTGTTTTACCCATGGCAGCCAGGAAACAGAGATGAAAGGGAGGAACTGGGCACCACAAGCACACACCTTTCCAGTTACAACCTCAAGGGGCACAAGCCAAAGCAAACCCCAATTCCTAACACCTGCTGATCTCATTAGTGAAAAAATCCAGCAATAAGTGTGGGAACACCAGGAGCCAGGAGTCTTCCAGACACATGTGACTTTTGGGGTGAATTTTGGATTGAAAGCAAAAACAGATAATTAAAGATTCATTCATATCTGTGTATCATAGTTTTCTTCTATTAATGTATGGTATGTATGTTAGTGTACGGCTGTGCATCAATGGTGTTCATTCACACACTGAAGGGCCTTGGGGGAATTCTAGATTTAGCTTATGAAAGCAATTTAAAACACAGTGCATTTCAAATAGAAATATATGTTTATTTCTCATGAATGAAGTGGAACAGGTACGTTCATGGTAAGTGAACATATTAGACTAAGGATCTTAGACACTGTTTTCCAAAGTAATTTCATTATGTTAAATTAGCAAATAATGAGAGTTCTAGCTGCAACAAATTCTTGCAAATCCTTGCTGTTGTCAGTGTATTTGATTTTAAGTGACACAATAGGTGTACAGCGTTATCAGGCTGCGGTTTTAATTTACATTTATCCAGGGACAGACAATATCTGACACCTTTCCATGTGCTGACTTAGATGTCATGTGTTTTTTTCTAATTTTTTAAAACACCTGGCCTAACTCAAAATCATGAAGACTATCTCTTATGATTTCTTCTAGAAGTTTCATTGTTTTAGTTTTTACACCTTAGTCTATAATACATCAAGTCCTTTCTTATTTATCTTGAGAAGTATTGAGCTTCACACTTTTTTTTCATATGTAACCAGTATTTTCAGTACTGTTAATATTTTCTCAACTGAAGTATCTTCACACTTTTCTAAAAAATCATTTGGCTATATGTGTTATGGTTTCTTTCTGCACTCTATTCTGCTTTCTAATCTATTTATTTTTAATGACATGATATTTGCAAACTGTGGTTTTGCACTGTTTTGAAATTGACAATATAGGTTCCCCATTTACAGTTACCTTGGTCCTTTCTCCATGAGTATTTCATATTCCTTAGTGCTAGTATACATAAATATAATTTATTTAATTTTTTAAAATTGTATTGAGGTAAAATATGTGTCACATAAATGTACTATTTTAAGTATTTTTACCTTTTTTAATGAAGAGATCAGTGAAATTAATTTCACTGATGTTCTTATGTACCCATTACTGTCACCCATCAGATTTTTCTCCTTTCTAACTTCAGGGACACTTGACACTTGTCCCATGGATTTGACCTCTTGTGGGGTCCTACTTGGAAGCAGGCATCAAGGGGAGAGCCCGTGCCTGTGCCAGAGCTGGAAGTTACATTATAAAACAGGAGGTCAAAAATGCATGGAGAGAGTCGCATTGCAGCCTCCTACTGGAGCTTGACTTTCCAAAGGCTCTCCGACCTCCGTGACTCTGCAGTGCTGGGGACCAAACTATCACCACGTGATTCTTTGGGGGGAAAGTGCATGTCAGCCCAGGCACGTCACTCCTTGGCGGCTGAGCGTCCGATGTTTCATGCAGTGGTGTTTCTCTTGTGTGGGGTTCTTTCTTCCACACTGCTTTCAGAGCTCATCAATCGTGATGAATGTGCTCCAGGTTTACATTTCCAAAAGATTATTATGTCTTCATTTTTTGTGAAGTAGTTCTGTTAATTGTTTTACTCTCTCTGAACAGCACTTTGATTCAGTACCTTAAAGACATTTCACAGTGTTTTTGTCTGTGTTTTCAATGATACATCTGTTATATTTCTTCTTGCACTCTTCTTAATATACATATCTTTCCTCTGGCTTTTTGTTAGATTTTTTTTCCTTACCATTTGTTTTAAGCAATGCAATTAGAGCATATTTAGAATGTTTTTCTCCATCTTATTTGTGGTAATGTTTATTATGCTTTGGGATTTGCAGGTGTGCAGTTTTAATCAAAATTTTTAAATGAACATGTACTATTGACTTATTTTGGAAAAAACTATTGATTTATTTTGTAAAACCTACCATTCATTGTTTTTGAAGATTTTTCTAAACACTCTCATTCTTTTTCAGAGGCTCTGAATTCAGGCATATAAAGCCAAAAAATCTGTCTCACAGCTCATTAAATTTGTGCAAAGATTTTTGTCTTTCTTGGATCCCTTTCAAATAGCTTATTTCATTGTTTTCAAGTTTAAAAATGTTTGCCTCTAAAATGGCTAATAAATTATTAATCAGTATATTTTCAGTTCAGACATTGCAGTTGTCAACTCTGACAGTTGAGTTTAGCATATTTTTGGTAACTTTCACATCCCTACTTAATGTGTTAGAAAATTTGTCTAGATTCTTAAATTTATGAATCGCAACACCTGACTTAATATTCTGCACCATTACTTCTCTCATACAAGGCAGTTTGGGGTCCTATCTAACTACTAAAACTTCCCCTTAATTATTGGCAAGGTTTTCTTGATTCTTTCTATGTCTACTGACTCTAAATTGGATAAAATTTTGTGATTTTTTTACTATTTTGCATGGTTTATATTTTATTTACACACAAATGCACATATACAGGTTTTGAGTTTTTCTCCAAAAAACAGTTAAGTATCTCACAGTGATTTTTCTCAAGCTCTGCTTCCACTACTGTTGTGAAGAATTAGAAGAACAAGCACTCTAGGACGATCACTGTTGCTGAAGAAAACCGATGTGAGACCTCTACACGCATCAGCCTATAAATTGTGAAGTGAGTCAGATCTGGTGGGTGGGAACAGAAAAAATTCATGACCCTCTCTGAGTTGTGTCAGTTGTTGCCTCTAATACTTTTTGGTTGGTTCTTTCCTCGGCCTCAAGTAGTTTTCACCCCTTTGTCTGCTGAGCATTGCTCATCTGAAGAGTAAAAAGGGTCACTTCGCAGATCCTAGAAGCACTCCACTTCATCACTTTTCTCTAGACGACTGGACCATATTGGGTTATTTTTCTGAATTTAAGTACCTACAATCTTTTCACTGGTGTCAAGTATGAAAAGTTCTTTAAAGACTTCTCTAAATACAGCTTCTTTAACTTCAATAGAACACCGATTTCTGACAAAACAAAGCAAAAAAGGGGGATATAAATAAAGGACCGTTCCCTGCTGTATATATGCATATATATCCTCAAGGAAAGAGTGAATGAACAGGAAATGAATGAAAAAAGAGTAGTCCTTTTTAAACACCTGAAAGAGGAGAAAGACGAAGAAAACACATTCTAAAATGCAAAATATGTGAGAAAGTACAAAACAACAATGCCGAAACAGAGACAAAAAATGCTTTACAGGAACCATAAAGAAAAATATTAAACTATGGATAATTAATAAGTTGAATAGGAATGAATAAAATTTTAAGAGTAGATTACATTTGGACTTCAAAATAGATTTGAGGTCCAGCCAGATCTAGTAGACTAAGTGCCTGCTTAGGCAAGTGCAGGGATCAGGGTTCGATCCCTAGCACCACATTTACACATTGGCCCTGGCCCCAGGTACACTGAGCCAGCCACAGCAACCAGGCATGGTGGTGCATCCCAGTAATCCCAGCACTGTGGAGGCTGAAAACAAGAGGATGAGTACAGGTCCAAGCTGCATAGTGAGACCCTGTACAAAATACAAAACAAACAAACAAAATTTAGATTTAACTAAAATATATATCTTCATCTATCAGGCATTGTGAGTGCCACAATAACATTCCACACCTAGAATCTCAAACAATAACTTTTATTAATGAAGAAAAACTACAAAACTCCAAACAGAAATAGATATTTAAAATATAAAGCAAAATATAATAAAATTGAAAAGTAATAAAAAGAAATGAGACTTCTTTTTTACAATACTGAATATTTTTTTAACTCGAAATGCTATAGCCACTCAAAATATCTTTCATGTGTGCTGTCAGTAAAAATATTCATAATACACTATTTTAGACCACAATAAAGAATACACCATGGGGGTTAGGGAGCTGGGGAGATGGCTCAGTGGAATAAGTGCTTTGCTGGCAAGTGCAAGGGCCTGAGTTCAATCCCGGGTTCCGCAAAAAAAAAAAAAAAAAAAAAAAAAAAGAATACACCATGACATAACATAAAGAAGATCTGCTGAGAGTCTGTGACCTTTTGGGGAAGAGTTGAACAGACAGGTACATGCAGAAGCACTGAGTGTCGAGGAATAGAGAGACCCTTCCCCTATCCCTGTGCTTTCAACCCACAGGTAGAGAAAGGGTTCTTTCTAAAGAAGGATTGGCTTTCCATTCTAAAACTATTTCTGTCTTCCAAAAGTCAAAGACTCAAAATTTATACTCAATACAAAAAAGAAATTTTAATTTGCATATTAGCTTTGTATCAGAAAGTTAAGCATATCACTAGAAATAAGATTGAATGGTGGGGTCAGTGAGATAGCTCGGTGGTTTAAATGCCTGTTTAGGCAAGCTTAGACAAATGCAGGGACCATGGTTCAATCCCCAGCATGACATGTCCTGTCAGTCCTGTCTCCAAGGTGGGGTCAGCCAGCCACCAAAAGAGAAGAAAGAAAAGATTGAATGGTGATTCCACTGCACCTAGACCAAACGATATTTAAGGAGAAAAATGTAAAAAATGACGTTAAATACAAAAAGATTACAATAACTAAGAGGACAAAATGAGATTTGAGAGAAAATTACATTCTTTTTTGTTTTCTTTTGGTGAGAGCAGATTATGTTCTTAAAATAAGCATCACAAGCAAAAGATAATAGTTTTGTTTGGAAAAAAGTATATAAAGCATGTGGCTGCGGTGTCTTAATTACTTTTCTCTCATTGCTGTGACAAAATACTCAACACTCAACGTTAAAGTAGAACAGGATGCTTTGTTTGACAGTTTGCAGTAGTTTGCTTTGCAGTTGGCTGGCTCCGCGGCAGGCTGGCATCACAGAGGGCATCACAGAGGGCATCACAGGGGACAAGTGGCTCACGGCGGCGGAAGACCGCGAAGCAGCAATGCCGAGGGGAAGCAAGCAGAGGGGGCAAACGCAGCCCGCCTTCTGCCCCCGTATCCAGGCTCCCCAGCACTGGGCAGGCAGCTCTCGCACCGGGTTGGGGCGGCCTTAGCCTTTGGATCGCACTCTTGCTGTCACGTCCTGCATCCTAGCCCCACACATGCTAGGGGCAGGCACCTGCACCAGATGGATTCTGTTTACCAAATTGGAAGGAATTTTTCAGTAGGCTTTTAAATTTCTTCTATGTAATTTTGTACAACTTTTATATAATGAATTTCAAGATATCTTGCATTTTTTATGTCATTTGAAATGAGGGTTGTATATTTTTGTTATTTTTACCTTTACAATAATTTTATATAATTTTTTGATGTTTGACTGGTCAAAGTGTATCTAATAGTCTTAAGCTCTGTTATGAATTCTAATAATATATCTGAATATTGCATCCAGTTTTCTTCATTCACAATCGTAAGATACTCACATTGATTCAAGTTTATAGGTGCTGATTAGTTTTTCATATGTGTGTATAATTTGTTTCTGTGCCTCTACCCTGAATTTATAAAAATGGGAAAAAGAAGTAACTGTCATCTATTTTGTGTCCCTTACATAAAAGAGAATTCTGTCAAATTTCACCATGATATGCTGTATTTATTATCCCTTATGTAGATAACCTTTATAAATAAAGTAGTAAAATAGCAAATCATATCTTCAAAGTAACATGGAAGACACAAAATAAAAATTATCAATGAATAATAAATAATTGTGATTCTTCCAGAAGAAAAAAGATAAAAATTTTATAGGTGCTCTCGTCACAATTTTAAATAATAGATTGTTGAAAATTGTCATCTAGTTAATTGGTTTTCTGGAATGAAGTTGACATATCTCTTAAAAATGTACTTTCAGATATGGATTACACTACCTTAAATAAATTTTCAAACATATGATTTTTCAAATCCTGTCAGAGACTTACTTATATTACAAGTAAAATCATTTAATTTTAAGCTCTTGAAATTCTTATTCTTAAACAGGGAGCATTTGCCCGCATAATAAGTGTTGAAAAAGTTACATGGAATACCACACTACTTCTTGCATTACCCTCTGAATATTAATATTCCATGTATTTATCAATGAAAAGTATGTCAGACATCATTTTTAAAACATGGAAGACATTTAGTAGGCTGCAGAGTCTAAAATTTTGTAGCCACTCTATGAATCTACTCAAATTTAAAATTTTAAAAATAGTTTCCAAATCAAAAATTCTTATTACCAAGAAAAATCATACCAGGGTGTACAGTAGCTAAAGGGAAAGCATAATAGAAAGTGAAAATTCCACTTATCCAATAAAATTATTTTAAACCAGAGTATTTTACTACTAATTGTATATTTGTTGAGCTTAACACAGCTCAAGTTTTGAGATGACAGAATGACAGAATGATAGATAGACAGATGATAGATACATAGATAGATAACAGATAGACAAGTTGATAATAGATGAAATATGGACACAATGTAATCCTATTAAAATTGTTCTTTTGATTCTTCTGCTAGAAGTGTTTCTCTCACCTGCAGGTGAAATTTTTGTGTGTTCAGAGTGTTCATGAAACGTAAGTTAAATAAACTGGTTATATGAAAACAAAAAAAAAGTTAACTTTTTGGAAAAAATAATGGAAAAGAATGCTTTCAGCAATTTCATTTCTAAAATTCAGTTTCTATATTTCATTTCTGGAGACATGTTTGATATTGCTGTTGATTCTCCAGAACAATCCCATCTCAGTTTTCAATTTGAGATCAAGTAAGTTTCCATCTCTTATAAATAGAAAGAAAAGGAAAAAGCTATTGTCAGGGTGTCATCCATAGTATTTAATTGTTACATACCATATTGTTGTCCTAATGATATCCTGGAAACAATGCTTCATAGACTAAGAGTATGAATATAATACATTTTAATGTTCATATATGTAATGCTGCAGCTTCTGACATGCTTGATGCCAAAATAAATAGCTGTATCTCCAAAATTAATTTTAGACCAACGTATGCATAGTGGTATATTATTGGAAGAAAATATGTGCAGAATGTAATAGAAGCCAAATTAATCCATTTATTTTGCTTTGGAATACTAATTCCATTATGGCTTGGGGCTAGATGTCCTCCGAAAGCCTCATTACTCAATTTCATTTCCTTCTTTCTTTCTTTCTTTCTTTCTTTCTTTCTTTCTTTCTTTCTTTCTTTCTTTCTTTCTTTCTTTCTTTCTTTCTTTTGCAGAACCAAGGATTGAACTCAGGCCCCTGTGCTTGCCTGGGAAATGCTTATTCTACTGAGCCATCTCCCTGGCCCTTACCTCAAAAGTGTGTGAAGCTGAATTGATTCATGGCAAAATGACAGGATCACGGCTCCAGGATTAAGGATGTGAGTGAAATCCACACAAAGTTGCTGGATGAAATAAGGAACAGAAAGAGTTATAGGGGCAAGGGGTATAGCTCAGTGGCAGTACTTGCCTGACATGTATGAGGGCCTAAATTCAACTGCCAGTACCAAACAAAAAGAAACAAAGACAGACAGACAGGCAAGCAGGCAAGCAGACAGGGCTATGGCCTTTCCCCCTCGCCCATCTTTGCCTGCTATGAATTCTTCCTTCTCTTTCATACCACCCAACTACAGACTGAAACTTCTATAAACCATGAGCTCAATGAAACTTTTCTCCTTTCACAATGGGTGTCAGATATTTTGCTTCAGCGATGAGAAAAGTAACCAAGAATCCTATTTTTATTTACTTATTTATTTATTCTTATGGAACCAGGGATTGAACTCAGGCCTGTGTGCTTGCTGGGCAAGTATTTGTTCTACTGAGCTCTCTCTCTCAGCTCCAAGATTTCTATTTTTAAATTTTCTGATTTTTCAAATTATTTTCCTCCAACCAGCTGCCATTTTAATACTGAATGTAAATACTGGATTATAATTGGTATTACCAAGATTCTTACAAATGCTTGTGTTTGTTTACAGGAGTCACAATATGATATTAAAAGGCCTTCATTGTCACTAGTATCTTCTTAAAAATTAGTACTTGCTTTAAGTACATGCAGTTTATAGTCATCTTGGAGATTAAGTATGTACACAATGTACCATGTTTCTATTTATTTAATTTCCTTTCCTTTATTTATTTTTTTTTTCTCCCAAGGTTTGGCATTTTTACTACAAGTTTTTTTTCTTTCCTTTCTTTTTCCTTCCTCACTCCTCTTTATTACATTTTTATTCTTGTTAATATTATTAATTATATCTCTTGTTAATGACATAATTTATTAAGCTTATTAGCTTCCAATGCACAGCCCAACTTTAATTCTATGCATTTCCCCTTCTGATGCTCTCCTCTTCCACACATGTTCAGCTGGACTCCTTCCCTTTTGGAAGAGCTCTGTTCCCTTCCCTCCTGTTTTATTATGCTCTTTATTTGCACTTCCTGGTCTCTTTATAAGTAATGCTACAGGATTTCATTTCACCATGTTCTACCCTGTTCCAGCCATATTATCAGAATTTTTGGTTCTTTATTAGTTTACTTAGCTGTTTTTTTAAAACTATGATTCTATGAATATGTTCTCTCAATTACTGCCAGCCCTTTGTTGACTGTCATTCCTCTCAAATAATTTAACAAGAGAAAGGCTCTCAATTGCGCCCGAATAGCTGTTAGCAGCAGCAGCAGCAGCAACACTTTAAACTTTCTATTAAAGATCTTTGTTCTCCACACTTAGAGATTTCACCTATTTGTGCTATCAAACCTAAGTAGATCCATGCTCACCGTACTATTTCTTCACTAGGGTGCTTATTCAATTTGTATGTATTATTAAATTAATGAATAAATATATCTGTATCAAGTTATTCTTCATTCTCTTTCAATGTCTGCACTTTGGTCTCAGTTACAGCCTCTGACATATTACATATTTAATTTAAGAAGCTTCTCTTACAGACTTAGAATTCAGAAGATATGCGATATACCTTAATTAACACTTAGATGAAGCCTGAAATTTAAAAATAGATTTTTAAAACAATCTAGTGACCTTTTAGAAGCACTGTTCTTGGAAAAGGATCCATTACAGGCTCACATTAGGGCTGGCAGAGGCTAACGCTATTTGCCTGTCATTTCTATAATAACCAGAACTGATTGAGCGTGTTGTTGGGAAGAAACAATAATGGTGGCACTTTTCCATGAGGGCCGATGTATAAATAAAAACTGTTAATTTGAAATTAGTGAAATTTAGTTTTCCACTTTTATAGTAAGTACATATATCACAACTTCTCTGAAACCGCTCTGCTATATATCTGATAAATGTAATGTCATCAGAATAAAAGGCAGCTGAATATTTTACATATATTTTGCCATCTGTTACATGGAACATTGTGTTCTCTACTGGTCCATGAATTGTCTGAACTGTTTCAAAAATAAATAATTGTCCTATATTTAAGCAATAAGATTAGCAGCAAAAAGAAGCAGAGAGAAAGTATTGGATAATATGAAAGTGCTGTGTCTCAATTAGCAGTGGTAATGATTTATGACAGGACTCTTAACCTGAAGAGCACAAGATACAAATTCAAACTTCATCTGTCTTCCTGGAACATGGAATATGGAGCAGCTCTGAAGAATGGAATAGAGAAGGGCAACATCTATAGTGACTGGAAAATGTGTGCCCCAGCAAAGAGAAACTCATTTGCAAACATAAGCAGGCAAACACACCCCAGTCGTTCTGACCAAACAAAACAAATCTGTGAGCCAGATTCCCTAGATTTACAACTGTACTAAGCAACAAAATCAGCTGGGAAAACAGTAAAGTAAAGGGAAGACTGATTTCTAACTTGGGTTTACTAAAATGCATTTGGAGTTTTAAGAGCTTATCAGATTATGAAATGAAATTAATGAAACATATTGTTTCCCCCAAATGAGAAAAAAAATCAGAGAAAACATGGAAAATGGACATTAAGGTGTTTTTACAAGAGTCATCTTGTGATGTCCAGAAAAGATATGAGTAGTTTAAAACTCTGCGTTACTGAACTGAAAGACGTTTTCTCATTAGAAATAATTGAATGCATCAAGACAGCATTATAAAATGATAGGCTGGTCCTTGAAGAGTAAACTATAAACAGATGGATCATGAAACAAACCTACATATCTGTGTAGATGCACAGGCAATATTATTAAAGAAAATTAATCTAATACGTGCAAAAGAACTATTATCCCACAAGAATGTAAGGTATTTGGAAGCATATAGAATTAAATAAAGTATAATTCTTTTAAATGGTTGTAACTTTGCTCTCATACTTCAATTCTTTTAAATATAGTTTAAAATCTAAAAGGACTGCTTTCTCTGAGCAACTCTCATGAACTAAGCCATTACTAAAGTTTCAACAAACGGACACTTGGCAGTATTAAAGCCATTTCATTTTTATACTTTTCTGCTGGATGGTTAAGACCTAGATAGATCAAGACTTATATACCAACACATGCACTTTACATTTCTTATGTGGTCAGTAAAGTCCTCTCAGGGCTTATCTTGTAGTCCTGTACATTATTCTGTAGTTCCTTTGTCTGTGTCATCCATGTGGATGAGTCACGGCCAATGCTTGACCAGTTTGCTCTCTGGAGAGCTTGAAAGAAAGTTTTCTCTTCATGTGACTCTCCCCAGGCACACTATAGAACTTCAGTCTCTTTCCTCTGTGGCTCCATAATCTCCTTAATATTAAGCCGAGCTGTAAATGGCTATGGTCGACAACTTCTTTGAATAACTCACTATTGTTGTAGAATGCTGGACTGTGTTGGATTGTGGTGTCAAGTTCAAGCACCTAAGTTAGTTGAATGTCAATAGAGTGCCCACCTTTGACAGGTGTAGACAAAGGAAGGGGTGTAGAAAGAAAAAATCATGATGTGTGTGTATAGACAGTACAGTTGGGATAGATAACACTGTGCTTCTACATAATCCTATGAGAGGCAAGATCTGCATTAATGGTGGTTGGACAGGATTTATGTCAGCTTCTAGTACTACGGTCATCCACTAGGAAAATAATTATTGAATTTTTGATATAATTCAGGTATAAAAAATAAGAAAAGTAAGCAGCTACACTCTTAATCTACTGATAAGAGACATCTGCTAAAATAATATCTGTAAATATAATATCATGTATGCACCTTGTACGATACCAAAACAGTATGAAAACAGTTTGCAGTGTATTAATTTGTCAAATCTGTCTTGTTAAGGTGTCTTGACACTGTCTGATTGACATTTGTAGTTCAATAAAATAAAAAATTTTTAAAAAGACAAAAAAAAGCCATTTCACATACGACGAATGTAATGTGTTTGAAAAATAGGGTGCAACTTTGTTTATCTAATGATTATGGTAAATGCCTTGACTTCAAAATATGATTTTTCCTGATTTCAAAGTATATGCTTAGCTTAGCATGATGGCACAGCACTTGGGAGGCTGAGGCAAGAGGATCATTGTTTGGTTCAAGAATTGCCTGGGCTGCAATAGTTCAAAGCCAGTCTGAACTGCATTATGAGACCCTGTCTCAAAAAAGACCAAAGAAAATGTGTACTAGCTTTAATTATTCTGACTACTTATATTTTCTTTTATTTATTATTCATTACAGTAATTAATAATTGTGATACATTTATTTTTCTTTATTTAAATTAAACAAATATAAACTCAAACATTAGAAATCTTTCTTAGTCATAAATATTATATAAAAGATCCAGTTAAATGCATTTTATTTGACTCAATGTTTTGTCACATTTAAATATTAAGATTTATAGAATTTATATATTCCTGAAATCATTTTATAGAAATAATTAACTTCAGAAAGCTGAAACAATAGTGTTTAGAAATAAATTATATGGAGGCTATTAAGGAATGTCAAGATGGTCTTCTGTAGTGACTGCTAAGTCTGATTCAATAAACATTTTTTCACTTCTTATGTGCATGGGTAAAGAATAAATCTTGAAATGAATTTCTGTGTATTAATTAAATAGTCAGCTCCAAATGGTAACACCTGTTACTCCTCTCTGATTACTTTTGACTTTGGATTTCATTGTTTGAACTGAAAAAAAAAATTGCTTTTCTTTTTGGACACTATGAACATACTGTCACCTCACCGTCTGTCTCTGTTTGCATAAATTGTCTGATGGTTTCAGGGGCTGAAATAAAGAAGAGCATTTCATTGTTACATTTAAAACTATAGCTCCAGATCTGTGCAAGTATATTTGATTGTTTGTTTGTTTTTACCTCTTTCAAACTAAAACAGCCTTGCAGGACACATACAATATGTGCTCCAAATTCTGGCAAAGAACTGCCTGTTAAGGCTTGAAACATACCCAGGTCAACAGAATTTAAAAGTTTAAGTTTTCTATACTATTTGTCAATTTTGAGTATAAGAAATATTGAGTTACATAAGATTAATTTTTCAAGTCTATCAAGATATGGTATTTCATTTTAGAGTAAGCACTGATTAAAATGTGCTAACTTTCTATTTTTCTTGCATTTGTTTTGTTAAGGGACAAGTCATAACACACCCCGTGCCCAAAGACATAATTTTTTTTACATTGATCCCAAGACCTTAAAACAGTAGATCAAAAACATTTTTTGCACTATGAATATTTCTTCTAATCCTCTCTGTAACTTAAAAATGATTTTAGATAAATGTCTTTCAAGCTTTTCTAAGTAAAGGGCTAGAAACTAATATATATATATATATATATATATATATATATATATATGTGTGTGTGTGTGTGCACATGTGTGTTCATGCATGTGTGTGTGTGTGTATCTACCTTCCAAAATTACTTGTTGACTCTTCTATGAAGAATGACATCAGTCTTAATCTCTAAAGTATTAAAACAGATACAAACACTTCATAATTTCCAGAAGTAGTTGACACATAATTTTATAAAAATATTTTAAATATAATCACAAACTAATCACATTACATTTTTTTCATTTTTAGATCAATATAATTTAAATAGAATCAAAGAAGAGAGTAAATGAGTTCGGGTCTTACATTATAAACCAACTTATAGTGCCTACTCAAGTGTAGAATTTGCTAATTAGTCAAGAAAATCTAAACACAAAATATCTAGGGAAAGGAAACAGATGGACAGAGGATTTTTTTCCCTTTTTCTCTGTCTTTTGAATATATATATATATATATATATATATATATATATATATATATATATAATTTATTTTAAGGAGGAGTCTACAGGGTGTTCAGGGTCTCACTACTAGATCCAACTCACAGTGATCCTCCCGTTTGCAGTCTCCTGAGAGCTTGTATTACAGATGTCCACCACCATGCCTAGTCTCAGTTGCCTTCTCAGTGCACCTTGGGGAAGGGGCAAGCACAGCAGGCCTTGGGATCGAATCCCCAGTGCTTGCATCTGCTTGCAGGTGCTTCAATCCACTCAGTTACTTGTGCAGCCCTCTTGAGTCCATAATCTTAAATAGAAGGATAGAATGAATTTGATTTTAATTTGTTTAATAACATTTGATTAATTGCAGATAAATCTTGGTTTTACTTTCTCAGTTAGTATCTTCATATTGTTATTTCTGTAGAGACCAGAGTGAGCACTAACAAAAATATGATATTAATTTGTATATGTTATATCTTTGAAGCATTTGTTTTTAATAATTTAAGATTTTCTTTCTAAATAAATGGTTTTGATTTATTCATGTGATATTAATTGTGTTATACTTTTATTACATTGTAGTTTCAATGTATTTAAATATTTCATCTTGCTCAACTGAAGCTCATTTATCCTAGTATGCACAGGTTCAATCTGATGATCACTTTTCAGATCTACTCCTACGCTGCTTAACAGAAATATGTCCTGAGAAACTCATCCACAGGTAATTTTGTCATTGTATGAGCAACACTGAGTGCTTTTACACTTCTAAATTATATGATGCAACCTATTGCTACTAGAGCATGAATCTTTACTGCATGTTAACATGTCAAATATTGCAGCAACATGTAATTTAATAATGAATATTTTTATACCTAAGCTTATCTAAATTTAGAAAAAATATATTTAAAATAATCTCAGGGACCGGGAAGATGGCTCAGTAGAATAAGCATTTCCCTGGCAAATGCAAGGGCCTCAGCTCAAACCTCAGTTCAGGAAAAAAAATAAATCTTAGTTCACAGGATTTTTCAATTCCACCATAACTTTATGGAATAATCATTTTGCATGCAGCTCATTATGCACTGTAATATCATTGTGTGGTTCTCCATTATTTTTGTCACATGCATCATAATCTCATTTATAAGAATTAGGACTCAAGTAGTGTAACTCAGTAGTAAAACCAAGCACACAGCACTAGCTTCAATTCAAAAAAATAAAAAAAGAAAGAAAGAAAAGAAAAAGAAAATGTAAAACCAAGAGCTGTGCATTGACAGATTAAGTAAAACTGGATAAGACTTTTCTGTACGCCATTTAAATCAATACAGTGTATGAAATCCTCCCTTAAAAATAGGAGAGTATTTGTCATACATTCAATAAATATCAAGATATGCCTCATGGAAATTCTATTTATACTTTATAAAATATTGGTTTATAAGCTACTTGGAGACAGAAAAGGTTATTTTAAAGCCATTTGGAAAAAGAAAGGTTATTTTATTTTTTTAATCAATGATAGTGTTAGAATATCATTTCAGAAATTGTTTTCCATTTGAATGAAAAGATCAGTGGATGAAATTCCTGATTGTATTTTCTTGCTTTCAGGCACGGTGCAGGACTATTTATCACTTGATGCACGGCAATGTGGATATTGAAGTTTCAGGTCGCCAAAACTTAGTGGCTTGCTCTGGGGTAATACATCTTAAATGAAGGAGGGTAAAGAATAAGGTCAGTATTTCATGTGCCTGTATGACTTGTCAATTCTTAAGAAAAGAAGTGATATGAATAAAAATGGAATTTAAATACTGAGTAAAAATCCAAAGAAAGAGGAAAAACTATACAAGAAATAGGATTAAAAAAGTCATGTTGGACTGGAATAAGACGAGGAGTTCATTTAGTTCAAAATTGAGGATCTTTTCATTACTTAGGGCCAGCCTAGTTCAGTGGATTAAAGTGCCTGCAAGCAGACACAAGGTCCAGGGTTCAATCCTGCCTGGGAGGGGCTGAGATGGCAACTGAGACTGGCTATAATGGCATGTGTCTGTAATCCCAGCTCTTCGGAAGGCTGTAAACAGGTGGATCACTATGAGTCCACGCTAGTAGTGAGAACCTGAACACCCTGTAGACCTTTCCCTGAAATACAAAGAAAAGAAAGAAATTCATTTCTTATTATAGACTAAATCCAAATAAGACCATCAAATGTTAACAATATACTTATATTTTTATACATACATATTCATAGGTATGTGTCAGTGTACTTAAAAAAACACCACTTTGAACCATTATAGTGGAGAAATTCTCCTGATCAAGGGAACATATTAGATAAAACAATGAATAATTAATAGATGAGTGATAAAAACATAAAGATATAAAAGCAAAAAAGGTAATAACTTTTCCAAGGATATTCATTTGACCTAGACAAAATCTTAAAGTAGTGTGCAGTGTTAAGAAGTGATTTAATTATCTAACTTTTTATCTTTTAATCCCTATTTGCTTTTTTCAGTTAAAGTCCTAAAGACTAGAATAAAACTTTCCATTTTAATAATTCATTTGTACTAAGACTCTACGAAAAATTATGGCCTCCTCACCTACTGTTCTATAGAGGACATTGTTTCCTTTATAGCATAAACAAAAGATTGCTTCTTTCTTGCTAGATAAAGAAAAAGAAAAAAAAAACTGGTCTTTCTAAGGTCATGGTTTAATAATAGTTAAAGAGAAAAATATTAGCTAAAGGAATCGGTCCTCTTTGTAAAGAGATTTTCAACTTTACAAAGTTTCTCTTTAAAAAAATCTTTTAACTACCAGCTAAATCTGGAACACTTTTAAAGTCTTAGAATCTTCAGTTGCTATAAATTTGGAAAGTCTAGAAAAGTCATTTGTAGGTCTTCTCTATCTCATCAGATAAATCCAGCTCTGCTCTGCTACTGAAAACTACTTTCTAAAACTTTATGTTCATCAAGAAAAGAGGAATAAAGTATTAGTTTTACCAGTTTCATTACTATATTTTGTTTCTTTCTCTCTCTTTATTTTTGTAATGGAGGATTGAACTCAGGCCCTTGTGCCTACCAGACAAGCACTTATTCTATTGAGCTGTCTCCCCAGCCCCAGTTTCATTATTATAGACAAAATATTATAATTTTTAAAAAATTGCTAATACAAAATTGACACAGATTCTCAGAACCTAACTGACTCATGAATAAATGGTGATGTTATAGATTTCTAAACATTTATAAGTTTGTGCTTTGCATGATCGTGGTTGCTCAGACAATGCTTTATCAAAGTGAAATTTGTTAACTAAGAGATAAAAATCGGTGGTATTCTGTTAAATGTTTACAAGCCAGTTTCCAAAGCAAGTATGATGATTTCTAGCACTTCTTTCTGTAGAATTAATGCTCCTACAAAGACTAACTTTGAGCCTTAAACTAGAATCAGTGAACTTACAGCTGGTAAGAAACACATACGATCTAGTTTTTGAGTCAACACAGCCTGATCCCTCTACATCACTTGGTTATTTGTTCAACTACATATGTTACTGTCATTTATCACATTATTTTAATTATCACTAGGAAGAAATACTGATATCAACTAAATTATATCAGTGTCTTAATTAGTTTTTTAAAAGTTTCAGTCGTTGGAAAAACTCCTTAAAAATCAGCAGGCTACAGAGTTTCTCTATCCACTGTTAAACTTCTGAGAAAGACAGAGACTGAGACACACAGAGACACAGAAATAAGAGAAAGTTTTGATTGGCTGTTAAGATTTTTTTATCAATATGTCCCCAAAAATCACATGCAGTTTTTCATGCCCCAACAGCAGTGGGGCTTTTCCTTTGTTGGAGTTATGATCAGGAGCAGCAGAAATTAAGTGCAAAGTGATTATAATACAACATGTCATTGTCTCACAGTTGTTGAAATATGATAGCATAAGATAATCTGTTAAATTCAGCAATATTGATAGCTTAAAAATAAGGGAATGATTGTTTATAAGATTCTCTGCGAAGTTTTGAGCTTCTTTTATGTTAAAAGGGTACTTTAGAGATCATTATTTGGTCTGAAATGTAAAGAGATCAGGAGTTTTCACTTCTGCCTCCACAGCAAGACAAATGCTAAACAAACTAAAAGTCAACCATTCTCCATATTGAGGTTACAAAACAATAGCACTTTCCCACAAGTGGAAAATACAAGAAAGAAAAAAGGACAGCTACTTGGAAGAAACATAGAATGAAGATCTTCTCTGTTTGAACCAGTGCTATGGTTAAAGAAGTTGAACTGTAATGTCAGAAGCGTGAGAACTGAAGCTAATGGAGATCCTGAATAAGGGAGACAGCTATACTGGTGCGTGTTGCATTTCCAGAAGACCTAAGATAAGGTTAATAAAAAAATAAGATGAAGGCGAGAAGAGGAAAGAGATGTGAGAAGGAAAACAATATTTACAAAACATAATCTGGAATGTAAATTGGACTCTCATTCTGAATGCAATAGCAAAATTTTGGGTCAAAGATGTGAAAAGCAAATGCAACACTGGTGAAATGGGTGTATCATCTCTTCTTTTTGGTGGAACTGGGGATTGAACTCAGGTCCTTGTGCTTGCCAGGGAAGTTTATTCCACTGAGCCATCTCCCCAGCCTGGGAGCATCAACTATTAAGGCCACAGTGTCTCATTTATTTACTTAATCTATCACATGACTTTCATGTAATTCTCTGCTGTGCATTCAAAGAACTGTTAAAAGAAGAAAAAAATTGGGCTTCCTTTTTATTTCTACTATAACTAATATCCAAGTTCTTCACCTTGAAAAATGATCACTAGGCAAACAGTAATGCAGCATTTTTCTGTTAATTCCTTACTCATAACTTTGAAATTTAAGAGAAATCAGAGTTGAGGGGGAATCAATCATCAAAAGAGAAACAGAAGCACCCACTTTGACTTTGGAAAGTCAGAGAAATTTAGAAAGTAATGAGGTAACTGGAAGGAGACTTAGAATATCGACTGAAGTCACCTCCTCACTCTGGCATAGACAGATAATGTCAGCGAGACCAGGTTCCCTCTGGGCTGCACCGGAATAACACTGCCTATAGGGAAACTCTAAGACCCATCTGGCTATGCACTAAAACGGTTTCAATGCACAGGCTTCAAAATGATGACAGTGAATGTACGGGAATAGAATACATCATGCTGATGGCAGAGTTTGAAATATTGCTGTTACCTTCAAACCAGTGAGCAGAAACCAGCAGCAGTGCCCCCAAGGAACTGCTCTCATAGTGGGCAGGAGAAGGAGCTTTGGAACCAACGTTTCTAAGAAAAGATGTTTTGTCTTATCTGTGTTTATTTCCTTCATATTACTAATCATTTCATATTTAAAATGCACAACAATGCTGTTGGTTCTTCCCTCGACCTCCCAACTTTTAAAAAGTTTGTTCCCTTTAGAATGTTCCATACCCCCAGTAAAACAAACACACAAATATACTTGGTGTATTGTAACACTGTGTCCTAATTAGATGGAATTTTTAACAGCAGAAAACAGAGGAAAACATAAGCTTCATTAGTGTTTGGATATGCAACAATTTCCAAGTGCAATATAAAATTAATTACTTCAAGTTAACAGATGGAGCATGTTACAGTCATAGTGCAACTACGGGGCTAAAGTTTAAAAGGATAAGAAAGGAGAGGGAAGTAATGTGTGTAAAGAAATAGATACGATCAAATAAAACACTGTGGGTTGTTGAAACCATATATATATATATATATATATATATATATATATATATATATATATATATATATATATATATATATAAAATTTGTGGTCCAAGTCGGAGTTTTCCAAGCATAGCTCTGAAAATCACGCTCATGAAAATGATTAAACACTTATTAACTAAATGTATTTCTCTCAAAGTCTCTATTACATAGACTAGTAGTTAATACATGAAAAGTAAAGGGTTGCCCTTTAATTATTAAAAACATGGTTCCCATGCCAGCGAGAGTCATTGCGTTCTGGACATAGCATTCTTCATTACCACATGTAAGCAGAGGAAAACAGCAAATGTATGTATCATCAGTAAGCTGGATGAGCCCTGTGGCTGCATTGCACTGCATTGTTCATTGGACCCTACACCGCATTGCACACGCCCTTACCCTGCAAAAGGTTGAACTTCTTAAATCCTGTGATAGCTTAGAAGAATATAGTAGTCAACTGTCTCTTCTAATTGTACATTGTGTTTATTGTCTGTGAATATTTAGGAAACATCTTCAAAATCCCTAAATTTACCACATTTTAGTTTGCATGAAACCCACACCAGTTGTAGAGAAATGTTTCTCTGAAGGCTTACATGATGTGCCTAGGAAGAGCTATGACACTTTTAGGAAGACCTGGATCCCTTGAATGATCCAGTTTTGACCACAGATGTGTGATTAGGTCAAACTTAACTATAAACAAGGCACAGAAGGGCTGAGTCATTGTTATTGATTCTTGAGAAATATAAGTAGAAATATTTCCCCCAGAGGAAAAATATCATGAGATTATTTCAGGTACATGTCAGAGAAAAGCACTCCTGAGAACAGAGAGATCAGGCACTGCTATAACAGGCACAGTATTTTATGGTAGTACATTAGAGTGGACACTGACCATAATAAACATTTCCTGTATCCAAACGGGCCCTGGACAAACACCACTGATTGTACCAGGGGTACCAGATGCGATTCAGGCTAGACTACTAGATCTAGGAAAACCTGTCTTGTTATCTGGATAAGAACAGACCCCAGTCTGCTGAGAGACTGATGGATTTGTCACTGATACAATAAGATCATTACCTGAGAGCTTTCACAAAGTTGGTCCATTCCTTTGCCTTTTGAATCTAAGAGTCAGATTCCTGAATCTTAGCCAGACTTTAACAGTGCAAAGCTATGGGGTCTTCCTGGAGGAATCTGAAATTTTACTGTTCATTCTGAATGATTTGGATGTTTACCAAAGCTAGAGAACCAGCACATTATATTTAACAGGTATATTCAAAAGCGAAGTTTCAAGTAAGTTGCTTGAGTGGAAGAGCAACTTATAACATTTATGTGGAGCTAATAGAGCTGTTGTAAATCTAACAAGAATAGGGAACATGTAATTCAAAAAATAAGTCTTTGCTTTGAATATAACAAGCTAATTCCCTTTTTAATCCACAATATATAACCATATATATAACCATATGGCATCACATATTAAAAATAATTTTGTTTTTCTCTACCAGACTTGCACAAAAATATTTCCAGCTCCTACAAAAGCATTTTTTGTTATGGCATTAGGTACTAGACAGCAAAAGAAGATCTTTAAAAATGTATGTATTTTGTTTTGATTTCTTACCCTCCAAATATTTTTATGCCTGAAAATTTATATTTTCCAGTTCTCTGGTACTGGTACTGGGCATACCTATATAGGAAAGAAACATTTATAAGTACGAAAATGACTAACTTACAAAGTGAAACTATACGTTGGTATTTTTATACATGTGTACAGGGTGTTTTTAGTGATTTATTATATTAATCAGACTTTTATACCTGCTCAGCAGTCATATTTCTAGATTTTCTTATCTACAGTATGAAGATTATTTAATGCTTCAAACAATACTTTTATAGGCATGATTTATATTGATTTCTTAGCATCTCTAGGTTATAACATAATTAAAACTTTCTATGGGCATTATTTCTTCCATTGGTCAAGAAATTAGAAGAGGCTTTAATAGTGAAAACGTTTTTAATAAAAAAAAACACCCAAATCATCAGCTTAATAATAGTCACATGAGTCCTCAGCCTAAGAACCAGAAACAACATACTAATCCTTCTGAAGAAGAAAACATACCTTTCTCTCTTAGTTTTACATTATTTTTCTTTTTCTTTTTTTTTTTTTTTTTTTTTTTTTTTTTTTTTT